>VXAX01005253.1:195899-242511 GCA_013399835.1 Leptocoma aspasia | reverse complement strand
TAGACATGAAAAAATGTCAATGTATTACAACCAAAAGTTGAGCAGGTTGTAATACATTGACATTTTTTAAACTAGGAAAAAGGCCAGAAATTAAGGTTAGCAGTGGGTTATTCAGGCAGGAAAACTAGTGAAGTAACTATTTCTTAATAAAGCATTCTGTCAGTCACAAGTTGAGCAACTTGTCTGTGCCCCAAAGGCAAGATAGATGCATAGGGAGTAGAGGAGAGATGTTTGTGGCCATGGTGTGATGGCACGGTCAGTCTCTCTCCTGGATCCCACAGATCTAGTTTTCAACTAAAATCCTGGGACCCTGAATATTACTGCTTGCCTGGGGCTCTATTTCTGCTTGCAAGGAATTGCATATTGCTCCCTCATCCAGCCACCAAGTGCCTTCCCTAAGCCACGCTGGATGCAGCAGGAGGAAGATTTTGGGAGAAGCATTAGTATCTTCTGTTTTAATCCTCCAGCTCTAGCTGCCTTGAGGCAGGATTACAGGCTGCTGCCAGTGCAGTGTCTGGTGTTCAGACAGCATGAAAAGGCACAGTAACAGCCCTACTGAGAAACACCAAAAGGTCAGTGTCTACCTGGCAGTAGAACATCCTTTGTTCCTGTTACCTGGCTTCAGTGTGAGCTGAATAGATCAATGCACTGTGCAGCACATGAAATACTTTTTTTCTCCATTATTCTCCTTTAGATAGCCATGGTACAGACAGCCCTTTGTCTCACTTTTTGTCCTAGATGCCTTATTGACAAATGTTGTGTCTAGGTAATGTGCTATCAAATGAATTTGCAGCCTTTTTGGATAAGACTGAAATGATGTTTATGCTCTGTGTCTTAATTTCAATATGGTAGGTCCATCGGTTGCTTGAGGAGGGGCGACTGGAATTTGTCATTGGAGGGCAAGTGATGCATGATGAAGCTGTGACACTAATTGATGATCAAATTTTACAGTTGACGGGTATGCATATTTGCATTTAACTTTTATTTTTCGTTGTTATGACCTTGGAGGTTTTGTTTGGTTTTGATCTTTTTCCGCTCCAAAATTGCTATTAATTTCTGACTTCCTAAGAACTAATTAAAGCATTTATTTTTTACTGGCTGGTGTGTTACTTGTATAAAAATTGTTGCTTAGAAAAACCTCATTAGTTTTGACGTGACAGTTCTGCAGCAGGCACAAAGGTTACCAAAAGCTGGTTTGTCAGGTATAAACTTATTTGGAGCAGAGGCCTTTTGTATGTATGTGTGCGTGTTTGAGAGCTTAAGTACCTGGGAAGATAGTCATGGTGAAATTGAGGGTATGAAACACTCTTCAAGAAAACACCTGGCATCAATTCAGAGTATGGGGAAGTTGTATTGTTTAGGCAAGGTCTTCTGCAGAATGGGGGCCAGGGAATGTCACTGAGATGAACTAAAATTAGTTGAAGGACTTCCTTGATGCAGAAACCCCCATTTGTAATCATTATCATCTTCTGCTAGAAAGATGTGCATATTTCCAAGAGATGAGCTATTTGCAATTTTAATCTTCTGACTTTTGCATCTAACTTTTGTATGTTACACCTGTCCATCTGATGGTTTAAAGAGTCTTTTAGTAGTTAGGTTTGTTTGGTTAATGGAAACAGAAACAGGGCACCTGATGCCAGCAGTGTGCTAGAGATGTCTGTTTTATGCCACCAGGGCAGAGCAGGGAGGGGATGTGTTAGCACCAGCTGCTCTGGGCAGCTTTCTATATGGGGCAGTAAAGGGACAGAAATCACTTCTATTGTTTTCTGCTTCTGACTGCACAGCACCACTGGCCTTGTTCCTTGCTTGTCAGTGTTTATCAGGAGCACAGGATTAGCAGCTGCTTCTGTACCTCAGTACACGCTGGTCAAGAGGAGGAGAGGACACGAACTTTTTTTTTTCCTCTCATCTGACTCCCATGTTTAAAGGTTGCTTTATGGGCTTAGAACACTGAGCCTAGGACTTCTCCAAATAAAATACTAAAATGATTGAAGAGTCCTTCTTTTAAACATGAAAAACAGCTTTTCTATTCATTGTAGTTAGCTGAAAAAGATATTATTTCTAATTTAACATTTCATTCTCTGTAAACATAATCTTTATTAAAAAAAAAAGAAATGTCAAGTTTGGCAATTTATTCATCAGGAACCAAAGTATCAATGTATTTTAAAATTCTCATTTGTTTTTCCTGAATGCTCTGCTCAGTTTGGGTACATACAAAGAAGATGGATTGTGTGGGATTTAAGTTGAGAAGACAAAGCCAGTGCAGACATTTGGGGGTCTAGATTTCATGTCTTCTCTTGTCAGTTCAGAATTCCAGTGTTTTGGAGGAGCCTGGAAAACTCTGCTTCAAATATGTTTCCATCAGAATACTGAAACACATTGCGAATATTTTAGCTAGGGAAGACATTAACCATGGGAAGGATTAAGTGAAAAGAGGCCTTGCAGCCTCAGTTATTGAAATGTGATATTAAAATCTGAAATGGAGTTATTCCAGGGAAGATATGACTGTATTTTCAAATAGTTCTGAGCATAATTCTGTAACTATGAAATAACTATCTGCAATTTTTTTTTCTTTTTTTCTTTTTTTTTTTTTAAATGATGAGTATCCAAGTGTAATATACCTGAGTTCCAAGTAAAATCTACTGCTTTCCTGGTAATTCTACTTTGATTCAAATGATTTTTCTGGGTTCATGCCCATGTCTGGGCTTTCCTAGTTTGGGGGTTTCTTTTTTCAAAACTCATTTCTATATTAGTAACATTAGTAACTACATTAGTAACATTAGTTGTAAATAACATGTTGTATCAAGTTCACTATTAACCTTTGGCTTTTTTCTTTTCATATGACTGATATTCATATTCATGCTAGTTTTGTTTAGTGGATGGCTTGCTTCCCTATCCCTTTGTCATTAATATGAGATGAAAATTTTCTGAGCATGGGTTTTATGATTTTTAAGCAAACTTAAACTAAGCCCCAAGTTGTTATTTTCATGCAGACTCCAGCCTGGCTATTAGCCTTAACCTAATCTGTAGCTATGTACTTTTTTCAAGACCTGTCTCTAATCATAATTCCTTTTTGTTATAATCTTTTATAATGTTAATAAGTTATACTTGGCATAACAATATAAACATTGTCAGTATGAAACTTTCTGGTGTGAATGATTAAATTCCCAAAACTTTGAATGCTTTGGGAAACAGCAACAAGAAGCTATCCTTCAAGCACTGACCTGTAACACAATATACCTATTAAACAAAATTAACTTTTAGAAATGTTCCTAACCTAAAAAAATTTTGCTTTGCAGAGGGTCATGGATTTTTGTATGAAACTTTTGGCTTCAGACCTCAGTTTTCTTGGCATGTTGATCCTTTTGGAGCTTCAGCTACAACACCAACTCTTTTTGCTCTGGCTGGTTTCAATGCTCATCTTATTTCTCGTATTGACTATGATCTGAAGGCTGACATGCAGAAAAGCAAGGTAAAAATAGCCTTAGGAATGAAACCATTGCTGGCCTCTACTTACAGGAATCTGAACCATGACATTAAGATAAGAATCTCTGTCATCTGGGCAAGAAAATGTAGATATTTCTTGTTTAAATGGGACATGCTGATTGCATGTAGTAATGGTGAAACATATTAAATCTGTGTTATATGGTCAATTAATGTCTTCATGACTTCTGGTCAGTGATAAAATGTAGTCTAGCTTGAAGAAGACACAAAATGTGGGCAAATGGGCAAGTCTAAATGGACACTGAATTAGTAGAGTTTGAAGCAGAGACATCTAGGAGTTCCAGCTTTCCCTGAGAGAATCTTGTATCTGTTGGGTTTTATGTGAGTGGTTTCAAAGTGTAACCTTTGGGCACAGTGTTGTCAGGCTTGGAAGATTTATCTGTACCTGTAAAATTAGTGATACTAGGTCAGTTAAAGAGGCAGCTAGTCATGGTTTGCTGAATTCAGGTTTTCTTTCATGTCTTCTCTTGCACGGTGTCCCATACACGGTAAATGCTTTTCATATCACTGTGTTGGACCCTGATCTGTCATCACTTTTACCCACTGCATTATGTGAAAATAAGGGGCTTTCACCACTGTGGTCTGGGCACTAGGCAGTTTTATGACTCTTGGGTAAAATTCACGTGTCTCTGAAGAAGACAACAGAATTCGTGTTGAATTTAGTGAAGCCTGGACCTACCACCTTGTGTTTGCAATGATTTGCAGTACTTCCTTTCTGTTAAAATCTTGTATGAGCTTTTGACAATCTTTGCCCAGCTAGTTGGTTTTTTTGGTTTTTTTTTTCTGGCCCTTAAAAGTCTGAAGGCTTCCAAAACAGTAAAATTCTACTTCAGTAGAATTTAAACATTAACATCAGTTAAACATTGATTTCCACTGATTGCAGTGCAGTCAGACTACATCTGGATCTTTTCTAGCTTATAGGTGTTCAGCTTCCATTGAAACAACTGAGGTATAATGGCTGTGATAAGCCAGGCTTCTCTCTGGATTTTAGTATGCTGGGAGTGTGCTGCCTCCTCTCATTCTGCATCAATTCTAATGGAAAGAGGCACTGATGTGGCTCCTATATATAGTGTGTGACCTTGCCTGGGGTACCATTGGCATTGGATCTTCAGAAAAAGCACTTAAAAGTATTAAAAGTGGTGGAAGGGAAGATGGGAACTCTGTAGTCTTAAGTTGTTAATGACGTGTTTCTGTGAATGTCATCAAGGGTAATGGTTTCTTACCTTTTTTTGTTTTCCAGAAGCTTCAGTTTGTATGGCAGGGCTCTCCTTCCTTATCTGAAAGACAGGAGATCTTCACCCATGTTATGGATCAGTACAGCTACTGTACTCCATCACAGTTACCCTTCTCAAACAGGTCCAAAGATTTCCCAAATATGCAGAAATGTTGTTCACTTCCAAGAGTTTATATTATTGGGTTTAAGCATTTTCTTTGACTGTTTTCTTTCAAAAATATCCTACTGCTTTCTTCTGACCTGTCGGTCAAGGAGATGTCTAGACTCTGTAGATCTGAGTAAGGATTATTAAGCATCCCCAGCTTTCCACCATAATAAATGAAGTTTGCTCAGTACCTAACAACTGAATTCCCAAAAACGACAGGCATAAAAAATACTTCTAAATATTGACAGACTTGTTTTCTTACACCAGGAGGCTTGAAACATAGGTATGGCTTTCATCTACTTATCATACAGTGACTGATTTACAATGTCAGTCCTTATTAAAAAAAATAGAATAAAAACATGAAACAAATTAATTACTGTAAACAGAAAATGTCCAAAGCAGCACTGGGGTCTTTTTTTCTCTGCCTGGAAGTAAAGATTTAGAAGCTCCAGGAAGCTCAGCAGGGACTTGGCTATTGCTAATTGATTTTCTATGGGAGATTTTCAGCATTATCTTGAGCTGAGATTGTGCCTATTGTCCGTGTATAAACTAAAGCAACAAAAAAATTGCCATTTATTTTGTGAAGAAATTTGAGAATTTTGGAAAACTTTATTTTGCTTACTGGATTATCCAGTAAAATACTCTTTGAAAATCAAGTCTGCTTGGGGGAACATCCTCATTGTTACAAAGCTTGCTGGTTTGTCCTATGGTTTCTTTGTTCTATGCCAGCAAGCAGCAGGGACTTGAAAAGTTGCACAGTGTTGAGAAAAACTGGAGACTCTTCCCCCTACCTCCACCCCCAAATAAATACTTAAACCTAAATACTCGCAATGAATGTGAATGGGATTTTTTTCCTCTTACTCCCTGGGTATGTACATTTTATACCAGCACCTTTTGATGTGTTTTTCCCAGTTGAGTAAATCCTGTTTACAGCTTACTGCTTTCTGCTTCTACTTAGGTCAGGATTTTTTTGGAATGGATTTGCCACTTTCCCAGATCCACCGAAAGATGGTGTTTATCCAAACATGAGTCTCCCTGTTACAGATGCTAACCTCCACCTGTATGCCCAAACCATGGTGGCAAACATCAAGGAGAGAGCAGCCTGGTTCCGGACAGGGGACGTGCTGTGGCCATGGGTAAGTGCCTGGTCAGTGTTTGCTTTAGAGGAGACAGGTACACACCAGAGTGTAAGTGGATGGTACTTGCTGCAGTAGGTGCTGCAGAAATGCTGGTACAAACCATGTGGCATGAAGTGTTTTTTCTAATAATTGTGTTCCAAATGACTGACTAGTAATGATATTTAAAATTTACTTGTATGGCCTGCCAGTTGTCTATCAAGTCTTCCACCCTACTCAGTATAGAAAAAAAAAGTGACTAAGCTGTGAAGATAATCTCTTGCATAACTATATATTGCAGTATTGCTTCCTTTTTTCACCCCTTGCTTTGTCTATTTAAATGATGTCCTGTTTAATTGCTTAGCCCAACATAACTCGATGTTAACAAAAATTATAGCATTATAGGAAAGTGTATGACACTTAGGTAGACATGGTCTTTTCTAACAGATGTGTAATCATTTTCTTATACAGTCTTTGTATTTTAGCTAGAACCATAAGAAAGCATATCCCAGCTTGGTCATCCAAACACTTTCTTCAGCAATATGCTGAGTTAATTACATCCTACACATACATATAGCACTGATGTGCTCTTGCTGTTTCCAAGTCCTTAAAAAAGAATAACTTTGCCTAAACTGAATGTACAGTCTGGCTTCTAATTTTGATGGATGCTGTAGGTCTCATAATTGCAATATTAAAGGACTATGTGTGTTCTTTATGGGCTATTTCACCACAATATCTTTTGTTACAAACAAAAACTTTTTCTGACTGATGAGTCACTGATTTGTTTTTCTCCTGTGTTTATGACAGGAGTTGTGTTGCTTATATTGAACTTATTATTTTTGTAGAGAGCGAGAAGTAGAATATAACACTCTGTAGTTGTGCTATAGTGAAAATTGTGCTGGAATGGGGAGAAGTTTTTAATAGTACAAATAAATCCCTAAAATCTAGATCCAAACCCACAGTTTTGCAGTAATGTAAGAAAACTTCTGGGTTTCTGTGCTTGTGATAATGCTATGTAAAGAAGTAGATAGAATATATGGTTCTAAAACTCTATGCTTTTTCATTATTTTTTCATGATTTTCATGACAATCTGTGCAAGTAACCCTGCCCTGTCTTGATAGTTTTGTAACTAATACCAGTTATATGGGCAGTCAAAATCAAAAGAAATACCTCTGGAACATAGACTAGTGTTAAGAATGATCCTCCTTAATTATGTGACCAAAGTGATTTGGCTGTTCTGTGTTTGGGATTTCAGGGCTGTGACAAACAGTTCTTTAATGCATCTGTTCAGTACTCTAACATGGACCTGTTGGTGGATTATATTAACAAGCATTCTGCTGAGTTTGGGGTGACTGTCCAGTATGCCACTGTCAGTGATTACTTCCAAGCAGTTTACAGCAGGAATCTTACATGGGAAATTCGGGACTCTCAAGACTTTCTTCCATATTCGACAGGTAATTAAGTTCATGGCTGCCTAATGTCTGCCACAAATGTACATATGTAAAATTTTAATAAGGGAAAATGAGAAATAA
Source organism: Leptocoma aspasia (assembly GCA_013399835.1). Lineage (NCBI taxonomy): Eukaryota > Metazoa > Chordata > Aves > Passeriformes > Nectariniidae > Leptocoma > Leptocoma aspasia. The sequence continues at coordinate 234,981 of VXAX01005253.1, read as the reverse complement.
AGAAGAAAAATGCCTTCTTGTAAGATTTGTTCACTCTATGAGATGTCATCAACAGACAAATTGATCCCAACTTAGTTGAGTAAAAAAGATGGGTGTGTGGCCAAATAGAGCAACGTCCCATTTTTACTGTTTAAAAGAACTGGATTATGCATAGCTTAGACCAGAGGTGGAAAATGTGATGTGGAGTGATCTGTGAATGTCTGGAGAAGCTACAAGTAACCAAGGCAATCTGAAAGCTCTTGGGGTTTCTGTGTTACTACAGTGGGATGGGGGTTCCCAAAGTGAAACAGTTGTGTCCACGCTCTAAGTAATAGGAGGAAATATATAATCTGGTCATATAGACTTGAATGCCCATTAATGCTTGTTGCATCCATCAGGAATCCAGTTTGTGAGCTCCAAATTCCAATCTTTTCTATAAAGCAAAGCATACTAGGTAAGGATGACCTGATGCAAACAAAATACTAATGTAGATGAACCCCTAAAGTCTCCTGTAGGAGAAAGTCTTGCCTTTTTCATTAAAAAAATGCAGTATGAAATTCTGGGGTGGGAAACAATTCTCTCTGAATTCTGAAGTCTGAACAAGTAAAAATACGGTTGGTATTTCTGAAATTTTGTAATACAGTGTTATAAAAGCTCTTTGCTGCTTCTTGTTGCTAGCTTGTATGTTACGAGCTGCACTGACTTAGCTTTTCAAGCAGAGCTGAAAAGTACTAGAAAAATACAAAAAAAGTTATGCCATACCCAACATTCCTTTAATTCTTTTCCCCAATAAATTTACCCTTTTAGACCTCATATCAAAGTATGCAGAGAGAAGACCCAGCCAACTTCTCAATTTCTAAACTCATTAATTTATTTTATTGCCTGGTTTATTATTAAAATACCATTGATTTCATTAAAACACCTTTCTGTATAATTGTAGCTACCAGTGCTTCATCACATTTTTTGGCTGTGTACCTATATTTCAGACTGTTCTGTAATGTGTCTGTTAACTTTTCAATGAATAAAAATAACCATTGCATCCTGTGAATCATGGCATGGACTGATCCCTGACTCCTTCACCTCCCTCTTGGGTTCATACCTAACAACTTACTGATAAAAGCATTGCCAGTTCTAACTGCTAATATACTTTTACATCTGGGCTCTTTCTTTTATCTTTTGGCATAATTTACCTGCAGGATTCAATTGCTATTAGCTTGCATAATAGCAGCACCTTCAGTGTTCAGGTGGGTGCCCACACAGAGATGTAGTTTTTTCTCCAAATTACTTTCTGTGCCTTGCAATTGCAGTATAGATTTGAGTGCACTTTCTCCCACATGCTGTTTGGCTTCTTGATGATTAATCCTCTCTTTTTATTGCTATGCCCTTTTTTTTGTGAGTCACTTATTGGGCTCAGTGTCACTTATGATATATGGAAACTCAAGTTTTAAGTCCCAGATAAGTATTTCCTTCTACACTGCATTCATTGTACTGTGCTGATACATATGTGTGGTTCTTTTGCTTGTAACGTTGAAAGCTAAAATGGAATTAATTCTGTTGAAACTTCTAGCACCTTTTAGTCCAAAAATAATTTGTCCTGAAGTTTTTTGAGCAAAAGTTCCTATTTTCTAATCGTTGCCTTTGATCTTGGGCTAATAGCAGATTATTACATTTGCATGTATGCTCTTTGGAAAACACTTTCTGCAACTTCTTTCTGGGAAACCTATTTATCACTAGTGTATTTAAAAGAAATTGGCCCCAAACACACACTCCTACCCCTAAGGAGAGTTTTGAAGGTTTTAAAAACAAGTAATTGTTTTCCTAGTTCACTCTGTGGGCTGCTGAAACATGAACACAAACAGAATGTTGAAATACTTTCCAGTAACCACTTGAGGGCATCTTTTGATGTAGTTTGAGGTGCTGCAGTAGTTTGGAGTCATCACATCACTATTTCTACTCCAGTTTGAAGAAATTAAATTTAAGCTAAATCCCTTTGACTGAAAGGTTGAAATTTAGAGTGTGTGTGTCAAGCAATTACCAAAGATTATAATGTATTTTATTAACAACTAATAATAATATATGCTTCAGTGAAACTTCAAAAATTCTTTTGTGCAGATCCACAAGGAAGAAATTTCCATAAACACAGGTTAACTTGGTTGGTACTGGCTTTGTATCAAACTTGCATGTTACTAGGCCTGTAGGAGAGATGATTTTCAAAATGCATGTTCCTGGCTGAACTCCTTTGTAGACTTTATGACCTTTCTACTTGATGGCTGCTGTGTAAATCCCCAGTAGGATTCCTGTAAGAAGTTGAACAATAGTAGTAGTAGTAGAAGAAATGAATAGGTATTTTGATGTGTATTGGATCTGTTCCACTCTAAACAGAGCCATTCCAAGCATGGACTGGGTTTTATACTTCTCGGAGCACATTAAAAGGAATTGCAAGGAGAGCAAGTTCACTGCTTTATGCTGGAGAATCCTTTTTCACACAGTATGTCTGGAAACACCCAGAAGGTTCTATTTGCAAATGTAAAGCCTTAAAGCAACTTCAGAGTCTGAGATGGGCAGTTTCAGAGGTAAAGATTGATTTATTTTCTACTTTGAATGAAAATGTTTATTTTTATTTTCCGAATGAAAAGGTTGCATAAGCATTTCAGCTGGAGTGTCTCAAAGTTGCTATTTGGAAATATTTTGGAAATAACTTTTCCCCTTTTGCAAGTTGTAAGTAAAAATAAAGCAGTTTTTCAAAAAACTGTCTTGAAACATGACTTCTGCCCCTTAACCATGCATGGTGGTTACTGGGAAATGTTTTCTTCAACCAGTGAAAGAGTATGTGGTTTCAAACTTTGCATATTCCTTTTCTTAGTTAGTTTTGTTATTTACAAAATCGTTCTTAAAAGTAAATAAAAACCAGACAAAAATGGAACTAATTGAAAACTACTGATAATCTCTACTTCTGCAAGTTAGAACAGGAAGGGCAGATTTGTTTCTTAAAAGTTCAGCAGCTAAGTGATTAGCCTTGTGTCATTAACCATTTGCAGTCCTCAGCACTTTCGCTGTCAATAATTATTTTGCCTGCTAAGATAATGACCAGATCTAAGTAGGAAATGAAAAACCTGTCCTATTACAGTATCTTTGTTGCATTCTTGGTTTTGGTAACTTGTTTGGTTTTTCCCCCTAAGGATGTTAAAATTTCCCCTTTAGTATATTAAAAGAGGCGTATGTATAGACAGAAATCTGTCTACATCTTGTCTTTGACCATTTCATGTAGTATGTAGGAATTCAGAGTAGGCAAAATGTGAATCAGAATATAGCTGTCATCCCTTGTTGTTTTAAGTTATGTGTCAGAAGTTCAGTTGACTATTATGTTGATACAAATGCAAACTTGAAGTTGTCATCCTGTTGCACCTTTTAAATTACTTTTAAATATAAGGTCCAGCATCACGATGGTGTAACAGGCACAGAGTCTCCCAAGGTGAAGGACATGTACATGAATAATTTGATGTATGGAATGATCAACGTAAAGAAGCTAATGGCTTCCATAATCTTTGATATCAACAATGCGAAGAAGAATGGAGAGGTCTATTCTTCTGTTTACACTAAAGACTCAGGAAAACCAGGTACTTCTTGCACAGCTTTTCCAATTTCCAAGCTAGCTTATGAAAGCTATCATGTTTTCCTCCAAAACAATAAATATATTATGTACATCTAAGTTCTGTGAACCATGGCTAGAAAATCATGTTTGACTTATGAGACCCAGGATTTCTCAGCTGACGTTAGACAGAACTCTACCTCAGTGCATATGTTAGACCTGGCTCTCAGATTCAGACTTCAAATATAAAACAAAGAGAGGAAGAGGTGCTGATCAGAGTAGTCACTAAACTAACTTCATTCTGCAACAGAGCATTACATGATAAGGAGCACAGTCAGAGACAAGAAATGTTCTTGCTATAATGTACTGCCAGCTTGTGTAAAAAATGTAAAAGGATTTTTAAGAAGTCTGTTCTAAAGACTGTACACTCCCTTTTATCTTTACTTTGGAAACTTTTTAAACTGTCAGATGTAAGCAGTGCCATGGGCTGTGCAACAGACCGATTTGGATTTTTACAGGGCTGTTTTTAAATTAGGCTTCTCATTTATCCTCTGTATAACTCTGATAAAGTTAATACTGCATGACAATGAGTTGTAAGCAGCTTATCTTCACTAAATGCATTTACATTCAACTCAGGTGTCATTTTCTGAATACATGGTCTTTTTTGATTGGGCAGAGAATAGAAGAGTAAAGCAGAAGAGGTTTTTATGAAGGACTATAAAATGTTTTACTGCAGGGTTTTATGTTAAAATTTTGTAATCTAGACAGGTTTCTTAAATACATTTTAATACCACATTTTAAAAATACGTAACGTAATGACTGCAAGTTTTGTTTGTTTGCACAAAGGTGCTACAGATGTTGACCAGTATGTTGTTGTCTATAACCCACTGGCATGGAACATCACTACCTTTGTCACGGTTTCTGTCAGCAGTGAGGCAATGAGTGTATATGATGAACTGGGACATTCTGTGCCAGCACAGGTACTTCACCTTTGTTTCTTTCTGTTACTTTTCGCTCTTTTTTCTTTTCTCTTTGTCTCTTTCTGTTACTTGTCAGTTTTCATTGACTGGATTCTACCTCCTGTTGAAGTGGGATTTTCCTACTTGTCCTTCAAGGGTTGTTTTTACTTGCCTGTTGTCTCAACAGAGAGACTTTTCTTTACGGTCCAAAAGGACTTGCTGCTCTTGAAGTGTGTTTGGTTTGTCCTTTGCATATCTGCTGTGTTTGACCTGGTGCTTCTTACATTATTTTTCTTTCTGTGAAAAACACTGTTTCAAATAAATCCTTTTATATTGAAGCACTGCCTTACAGTTGACAGTCCTGTTTGTACAATTGACAGATTGCCTTGGGGAGGGAGAAGAAGAGAATTAAGAAATGTAGGTCTTAGAAACTGGTGTCAGTCAGCTGCTATTTGATGATTCATTCTGTCCTAGCCAAGCTCCAAGACACAGCCAGCTGTTCCGTGGGAGGGAAGAAAGTGGCCTCAAGTGAGAGCTAGCACTGGCCTTTCTCAGGAGCATCTGCTGTACAGAATGCATCATCAGTGGCTTCATAAACCTCCAGGAATGCTTCCTGCGCATAAGGCCTGGAGAAGCCTGACACAATTCCAGATGCTGCCCTCTGTCCCTGAGATGCCAGATAGCTCAGCAAATTCTGCCAGCTGCACAGTTTCTGTGACCTGTGGCTTATGACTGTGACCGTGCATGAAGGCACATTGTAGTCAGGTAGTGATGCACAGCAGCTGTCCCTTGTTCCTGTGCATGTACATGTGGTGGCATAAGACCATACTGCCTTTGTCTGGAAGCCATCAGTCTCTTTGGGTTGGCACATGGTCATGCTTCACTAGAAAGGCTCAGCTTAATCCAAGTTCACCAGACTCCCAATTAAAAGCAGCATGGATCTACATTATAATTTAGAATTATAAGAATGGCATGTTTAGAAACTTATTATTAAAGTAGAAGCTAATTTTTATAATTTAGGGCTTACAACACGTGAAGGTAATTGCCTTGCTAATTGATTTTCTGTAATGAAGCATTTTTGTGTATGCTAATGTACAGGTTCAAAGCTCTGTGGAATCCCAGTCTACCTATGATCTGTATATTCTAGTTGCAATAAGTGGTCTGAGCTACAGAAAATACACTATTAAACCCTTGGATGGCAAGCAGTCTGCATTTATTGGGAGCTCAATCAAGTACAAGCGGAGCGACTTAACCCGTGCAGATCAGCAGAGCAGACAGTTGTTTCCTGTGGTTAACAGCTGCTACCAGATCGTGTTTGACCAAAACACAAACCTGATGCACAGCATTACAGAGAGGTGAGATGCCTGCTTGTTTCAATAATGTTTCACATTAACATTTCAATTTTTTAAAACACTTCATAAAAATAAGTCCCAGGACTGTACTATGTGTCTTAATTTCAAGACTCAACAAAATGGTCTTTATGGTCTTTAAAATTCTTTTTTGTCCCCCGCTTCACATGCCCTCCTTTTTACAGGACACTTCAACACTAGCCACAGGCATGATTCCATACTAGTTCTGTGATTTTGCCCTGTTTGATTTTGCAGTTGGTCTGAGATGACATATCACAGTAATAACTAGTATATCAGCAGAGTTTTAGTGTACTTTAGAACAAAAGAAGGTTATGAATGTGCATTTTTATTTAAAATTACTAAGAAGCACATACACTATGGCTACACAATGAACCTTAAGTGATAGAGTAAGAGTTTACTTACACTAAGTAGTATTTTCAAGTCCTGTATCACTCTGTGGTAGAAAGCTGTGAAACTGTTTGAAAGGAAGCTTTTAACTAAGGAATTTCCATTTAATCAGGTAGATAAAATGGAAGAATTATCAAGATTTAGGTGAGATTTGAGGTTTTCAGATGGTCTTTCTCAGCTGATGCAAATTGGCCCAATTTCTTCAGCTTCAGTGCAGCTGTGCTGTATTTTGCCTGCTCAGGATTCAGCTTGTCACCTATGATATACTGATGGAATATTTGACCCCTTTGACACTGGCATGGTGATGGCTAGATCTCTTTCACCTTTGCAATTTTGTTCATAATTCTGCCTCCTAGAGCAAGAACTTGTTGTCCAGTATCGTTAAAATCAGCTTTAGAAGTATAACTGGACCTCAACTAAGAGCCCTGGAGTAAGTATTTTCTCAGAGTGCCTCCAGATCATAACTGTCTCCAGATTCCATGAGAAATATAGTGTGGAAGAAAAAAAATCTAAATTCAGCTTCCAATTTTCTCCATCCTGTTCTGGCAGGCAGCAAGAGCTGGAATTCAGCATGTAGGGGAAATGAGATATTAATTTTCTTCACAAGCCTTCAGACAAGCTCAAAATGCTTGAGTTTCAACAAGTTTGCAGTGGGATAATGGGAAAGAATGGCCTCACTGGTCAGAATGGGAGGAAAGGTTGAAAAAAATTGGGATCTTCAACTGGGAAGCCTTTTTACATCAACTGCAATAGAACTTCTAAATCCTGCCCCTGCACTGGAAGTGCCTCATAAGAGAAGCAGTAGAAAACACTTGGATATTCCCCTCAGTTATTACAAATTGTGGGTAGCTGTATTAACATGAGATAAAATGTTTAGCAGTATAAATTTATATGCTAGATGAAGTGATCTTTCCTGTTTTAACAGCAAGTTGCCAAAGGCAGAGCAGGTAGCTGAGAGCAGCATCTTAAATTGCCTTCATATGACTTTTTAAAAATTATGATAATGTCATGAATAGCTAATTTGTAAGCTTCAGTGGAGAGAGGAGGAGATACAGTAGGTAGTGAGTGATTGTAAATGTTGCCACCCTGTTGATTTTATTGTTACCAGTGTTAAACATGGCAACTTGCATCATGCTGATTTTACCTACCTACAAAGTTAAATGAACTTAATTATTCATTAGAGCAGTGCAGTGTACCTCATTCTTCTGAAATGGGTAGTTTTATTCCTATAGCAACTCTGGCATCAAAACAATGAGGTAATGTAGATAATGTTTAATCTTAAGATGTTTCTCTTCTACAAAAATAGAAAATTACATAGAAATAGAAAATAACATTTGGTTACAAACTGACATATATCTTAATGGAAAGCACTTTAATTCTTTGCTGTCCTCATTTACTCAGTCTCACAAAATCAATCCACTGTGAAGAAACAGTTTTTTGTCCCTACGTTTCCAGCCTCGTTCCTTTTGCTGTTCAGCTTTGCATTTATCATGTACAAAATGTATTTGTAAGTTATAAAATTTTTACTCTTCTGTGGATTCTCAGGGAGACCAACCAGACTGTCCAGTTCACCCAGGAGTTCCTTGAGTACCACGTAAATGGAGACACAAAGAAAGGACCCATTTCAGATAACTACTTATTTGCTCCAAATGATTCAGCTGTTCCAGTATCAAAAGCAGTGGGGTTGGAAGTGATGTCTGGAAACTTGATGACAGAGATACGGCAGTATTTCTACAGGTACAACACCAGTACAGCTTCACTTCACTACAGGAATGTTTAGATATATGTTAAGTTACTTCTGTACAGTTACTCCTAAACAGTGAGCTCTGTGTATTTGTACTGTTTAGGATTTAGACAAAAGAACTATCATACATCTGCTGAATGTACTGCTGAGGAAGCACCTCCTGTAAATCACAGAATCTTAGAGTTGTTGGTGTTAGAAAGACTGTAAAAATCCAGTTCCAAACCCCTTGCAGGGACACCTTCCACTAGACCAGGTTGCTCAAATCCCCATCCAACCTTCAGGGCCAGAGCCTTTAGCACTTCCAGGGATGGAGCATCCACAGATTCTCTGCGACAGTGTCTTGCTACCCTCAGAGTAAGGAATTTCTTCCTAACATCTTATCTAAACCTACTCTTTTTAAGCATGAAGCCCTTTCCCCTTGTCCTATCACTGCATGCCCTTGTCAAAAGTACCTGTCCAGCTCTCTTGTCGGTCCCTCAGGTACTGGAAAGCTGCCCTAAGGTCTCTCCAGAGCCTTCTCTTCTCCAGGCTGAACAACTTAAACTGTCTTGATAGGAGAGATGTTCCAGGCCTCTGATCATCTTTGTGGCCCTCCTCTGGACTCCTTCCAACAGGTCCTTGTGCTTCCCATGTTGAGGGCCCCAGAGCTGGATGCAGCACTGTGGGTGGGGTCGCATGAAGGGGAAGCAGAGGGGCAGAAGGCCCCCCCTTTACCTGCTGGCTGTGCTGCTTTGGAAGCACTTAGGACAAGTTTGGGTTTCTGGGCTGTAAGCACATGTTTGCATGTTCATGTTGAGTTTCTTATTAACCAGCACCCCCAATTCCTTCTCCTCAGGGCTGCTCTCCAGCCTTTCTCTGCCCAGCCTGTGTTTGCACCTGGGATTGCCCTGACACAAGTGCAGGACCTTGCACTTGGTCTTGTTGAACTTCATGATGTTCACATGGGCCCACTTCTGAAGCACATATTGCTGCGGGAGGGAGGGAGGGAGGGATGTGGAGGTTGTTTAGGGTGATCCTCTGTGGTACATTTTTTAATGCAACTGCTGTTGAGAAACTGGTTCTGTACAACTTGATGAATCTTGCAGCTAGTATCTTACATGTATGGAAGTTGGACATAATGATACATTTTCGTAACTGTGAATAGCTGTCTTGAAAGCAAATTAGAGAAAGGAGAAATGAATCCTTTATAAGGTCACTCCGACCCCTGATGAACTAGCTACTTTTTTGTAGCTATATATATATATATATATAAACTCTTCACCCTCTTTTAAATCTGGTTGTTTGGTTGATGTTTTTAGCTTTAGATGGCATTGCTCAAGGGTTGTAGTTGAGAAGGACCTTTGGAAAGTAGTGTAGAATTTTTGCATCAAAGTTGATGTCACCCAGATTGAAAAAATGCACGTATTCTGTACAATGTAAATACGTTGCTTAGAGACTCATAAAAATTTTTAAATTTGTTGTTAATTTTGAGAAAAACAGAGCCTTTGTAATCAAATGAAGAATCCTCCTGGCACTTGTAATGTTGAGGAAACTTACAGGATATCACTTACTCTGGTTGAATATCTGTATATTTGAAAGTTAAATTGAAATTAAAAATGATTGTACATGAAATAAATAGAAAATGGGCAAGAAAGTTGTCTGTGTAGGATGACATCATGGTTATGACAACATTGGTTATGACAAAACCTTGCAAGTTTTGTCATAACCAATCAAGTGCTCCACCTTACAAACTCTGCATCCTTCCTCTCATTTTTGTAGCAATGTTACTTCTCAGGACTATATATATGCAGTGTACACCAGGCTATATTCAGTACCAGAAGGCTACGATGGGAAGCTGCTTTGCCATAGGATAGAGCAAGAATACAGTGTCGGGCCTTTGCAATTGAATCGTGAAGCAGTTCTAAGAACAAGCACAAATTTGAACACCAGACAACTTCTCTACACTGACAACAATGGATATCAGATGCAGAAAAGACCATTCAAGGCGTATGTGAATAACACAGTGGCTCGGGTAGGCACTAAAGTGTAATCCAAAGGCAGTTGTGTCTTATCTTTGTTCTCCCTTACTGTTTCCTGGGTTAATATTCTCTCTGCATGGTTTGCTGTGTGTTTACAGAACTATTACCCTATGGTCCAGACTGCCTGCATTGAAGATGATGCCACAAGACTGATGCTGCTTGCAGAGAGAGCTCATGGTGTATCAAGTCAAGGGAATGGACAAGTTGAGGTAACGTATAAATTTTTATTTCTTTTCCTAGGCATAATTTCATGGCTGTGATAATGTAAGTAAAGCCTGGTGGCTGATTCCTGTTGTGACATTTACCTTCCCAATACAGGTGATGCTACACAGGAGACTATGGAACAACCTTCAGTGGGACCTGAATAACAATCTCACTTTGAATGACTCTTCAGTGGTTCGCCCTGTAATTTGGCTTATTTTAGGAACCAAGGCTGTCACCAATACTTTGTATCGGACAAGTGGACTGGCATTAGAACATAGGCCAGTAGTAATGTTTGGAGCATTATCAGGTAATCATTCAGTTTCCTGTGCTATCTTTAGCATCTGAATAGCTTGTTTATGTTGCTTTGATTTATGTTGTTGAGTTTTTAAATGCAAACTTCAAGCCTCCTGTGAAGCAAAGTTAGTATATAATGAGTTAGGAGACAGATTTAGAGCCTGCTAATTACTTTGCATTAATTTCAAATACGGATGTTGTCCAAATATATGAAATGTTTCTCTTGTTATATAATTATCTCTACTTTCAGAGGAAAATAAATTTTAAAGCATCTAATGAGAACAAAACGTTCACACAGGGAATTAGTGCACCATGTAAGTAGTGCACCATATATCAGCTTCCTGGATGCTGAGTCCTTAATGACCATTTTTGAGTTATTCTTTTAAAAATATTTGTTCACCTTATCAACTAAAACTGTAGCCTGGTAGTGAAATAGCAATTTCAAACTGAAGTGAAATTTGTTTTATGGAAAGCTCTGATACACTTTGCTAGCAGTTAAAATCATGCTGCTTTCTGCTTTGTATCCTGGAACGCCTTGGAGGAGAAAGCATATCATCTACTTTGCCTCTGCCTTGGCAGAATAAGCAAAAAGCCCTTTACCCTCCCACAGTGCCCTAGCCAGGCTTGTGCGTATGATGGATGTTTAATCTTTGTTTTGTTTTATTTTGCATGGAGGAGATAAACCAAAGCTACCCAGACGCCTTCAGGGGAATTCAGTCCATGATTTGCCTGTAACTTTGCCACCTAATCTTCATCTCCAGACTCTGAGCATTCCAGGGTGGAGGTACAGCTCTAATCATGCAGAGCAGGTCCACAGCATCCTCATGGGTAAGTGCCTTCCAAAAGGTGGCTGGATGTTACACTTAAATAAGCTGGTTTTCTTTTTTTCTCTCTTCTGTGGCTAGTACTTTCTTTTATTCAAAGTGTTAGATTCCTCAATCAAGAAAGTTAATTGTGCTGTATTATTTCTCTGCCCAAGTAGTAAAATATTTCTCCTGCATGAGTTTGTCATGACTGTTAGTGACATTCCTGTCAAAGTGGGAGCTGGGTGTTTCCTGACTCCTGTTAGCTTTAACTGACTCTTGCTAACTTTAAAAAATAGGAACTAAGTTCAAATGGTGAGAGTTTAAAGTTTAAAAAAAAGTTTAAAGCTTAGGTTTAATTTTAAAGTAAGAAAATACATGCATTTTGATTTCTTTTGAAGGTAAACAGAAGCAAGGTGATGCAGATTTCAGTCGTGTCCTGCTAAGAATTAGACACTTGTATGAAGTTGGAGAGGATCCTGTGCTGTCTCAACCTGTGATGGTAGATCTAAAGGTAAATCTAACCCTCCAAGATGGAATACCAAGAGAGGTGTTCTTATTCCAGAGAGAGACGGTTCTTGAATGCCACATCATGTGTACTATAAATACACGTATTTGTGTTTGTGTACATACACAAAAGATGGATACAAAAGTATCAGTAGAACTTTACCTCAGAGGGAAGTGAGCCTTTTTTTCTTACTTGGCTTTGCAACGCAGAAGCCATTACTTCAGATGAAGTTGCCATAGGCACAGCATGAAGATCTGCTAAATATGGATAGGACTGGTTATGCTGAGCTGCTGGTAGTGTAACACTTCCTGCAGTACCTTAACCAGTGCAGAGTGTAGGATTCTGTTTTGTTGTTTCTTTAGTTATTGAAAATTGTACCTATAATTAATGAAACTTGGACAGGATTAAAGGAAAACATTTCTTTTCTCTACAGTTTATTTCTGTGAGTTGTTCAAACTTTGTCCTCAGCTTCTTAGTTTGAAGCCTGGTGAATCTGTATTTGCCCTTGTGCTGCATGACCTTGCAGATTTTCAGTCTCTCTGCTCCAATTAACAGGCCAGTGCTAGAGTTGACAATTCTATCTGCTCTTATTGTGTACTAGACTAGTGAGTTGATACTATTGTCTATGAACTCTCATTTGATTCCTGGTGTTTTTTTTACTCACAGTCTTTGCTAAAGGGATTGGGATCAGTGATAGCAGTGGAAGAGCGATCCCTCACAGGCACCTGGGATGTGAACACTTTGGAGCGGTGGAAATGGAAGACTGCACAATATCCAGGCAAAGGTAGGTGGAATAAGGTGGTTGGTGTCCATATTGTTGTTGACTGTTGAAGCTTGATGATTAGTCTAGTTAAAAATATTTTTTAAAACTGCAAGATTAGAAATATATTATTGTTTTGTATGACCTGCTACCTGTCACAGCCTGCAGGTAGGAACATTTAGCTAAGATTCCCTGCAAGTACCAGACTATAGTATCTATCTGATAGCTTGTTTTGCCTAGAAGTTTTAAAAAGTTTGGAATCTTTCTGGAGTTTTCTTTGTCCAGATAGAAGTGGCTACTTTATGAATTTACACTTGTGGCACAGATTGATTTTGTCAGATGCTGATGAGTTGTGTTTATCTAAGCTTAAGCCTGTGCTGCAGAAAAACACACAGCTCCAGTTAAAAACTCTGCTGTAATCAGCTTAAAGGACTCTATGGCTATGGTTCAAGTTAGGGCTGACACTCAGATCCAATGCTGTGGATGACCTCATTTTATTTCTCATTCCTGTTAGTTGCTTAGACAATGTCCTTACTGTCACTTACATAGATACTGTGCCTTGTAAAAAGCTTGCAGAAGTTTTGAAATGGGCTAGGGGAGAGTTTAAAGCTCTATTTGACCTGCAGCTCGGAGCTTGCTTGCTCTTTATTCATGATGAAGAAAAGGTGCGTGACTGTGGAATCATTGCACATTTTGTGTGTGAGTCAGTATGTGAAAAGAAGATAAATTGTTGTATATTTTAATATTATAATGGGTATATCTTAGGCAGTATACTAAAAGTTTTAGGGAGGAGAATCTGCTTAGACACTAAGCTTTAGGGAAGGGATGAGTTAAAACTGATGTGATAGAATAACATGTCCATTTGAGTAAAGCTGCTTTAATAAATTACCAATGCTTTTGTGTTTTACAGGATTCTTCAACAGCACAGAGACCTCAGAAGACTTTATAGTAACTGTTCACCCAAAGGAAATAAGGACTTTCTTTGTATACTTTCAGGTGCAATAATGTTTGATGATGTATTTCAGGTGAATATGTAACATCTTTGAAGTTTTGTTTCAAGATACAAATGATGATCTTGAAAAGCATCCTACTGCTATTAATGAAAGAAAAATTAATTTTGGAATAAACTTTGATTTTAATTGAGTTGTTGGCCTTGGCTGTGGGTGTTTTTGTTGGTTAATTATTTACAACTTTTCTTTTCTGAAACTTGTTCAATGCAAAAAAGACCTGTGTTGCAGAATGAGCATATTGAACATTTTTTTGCTTGCTATTGATGGTTTTAAAGTGATTACTTCTATGATGCTTCACTGCGGAGCACTAGCAAAATCATATTTGTCCTACAGTCTTGAATTGTCTTTCTAATTAATAGTGCTGCCAAGAACCTTCTCTTAAGGTTTTTATTGTTAGAGAAGATGAATTCCAAATCACAGAATAGTGATTGGTCACGTGGTGTTCTGTTCCTACATGCAAGGAGAAATGCCTGCTGTGTTTCAGCTACTTTGTCTTCTGGGCAACAACTGCAAGGTTTCTCTTTTGCTGTAAACTGAAATGGAATGTACTGTTTGTATTCCTTAGCCCCAGGTTAATTTAAATTGTGTCTCTTTAGGGTTCAGAACTGATGAACTTTGCCTGAGAGAATCCTGGTCCTGCATGTGTGTCTTGTGGTCAGGGTAAGCTGGAGCCAGTTTGACAGCAGAAGGTGTCTTGTCCCATGGCCAGTAACTGACTCATCATGTAGCCTGAAGGGGGAACACTGTTCTTGTGATGCTGTGAACTTTCTTACTTCTCAGGCTCAGAGAAGGACTTGCTGCTATTGGAGTATTTCCTGCTACCACTGTGCACCAAGATAACTATGGAGTACTGTGTGCAGAGCTTAAACTGGCAGTGAGGGCAGATTCTAAGCAGATCTGATTGAGCAGCAGAAGGAAACTTGGATAGTGACTTACTTTCCCAAGAGCTGGTATGGATTTTTGTCAAAAATAAAAGCTGGATTTTTTTCTGTTTTTGTTCTTATTCTCTAGACAGTGTGGATGTGTAGACTCTTACTCTGTTCTCATGCCATTGGACATATCTACTGATTTTGCTTATTCACAAGGAAAATGCCCACAGCTGAGATGAGAATCAAGTCAATCACTTCACTGCAGTAGTAATGATGAATTATGCTCAGTGCAACACTGTACAAAGCTGTACTTCTGATGAGTGAAACATAAAACTGAAGGAGGAAATAGAGAGGCTTAAAATAGGTCCATTTTCAGCCAGTTAATAGTCCCAGATCTAGAATCATGTAAAAATGACATTTTACTGTGGTAATTGTTCTAATTTACTTTGGCTGTTTAGCAATAATTTTCTCCACATGGAGACACTGTTCAAGAACAAAGGAAAAAGAATGAAAAAGGCCCTTCCAGAATACCTATTGGGAAATAATTACGCTGAAGACCTGTACTGGTGGTCAACTTTTCTGTGTAGACAGCCTGTTTTGTATCTCATTGAAGTCACTGCAGAAACTGTCACATTCAGTTATTGGATGAAGAAATGTTGTTTCATATTTTCTGATGGTTATTTTTCATCCTTGGCTATAAATATTTAGTGATGTGTGATCGAACCTGTCCTACTGCAGTGAAAGCCATTTTCCTGCAACATTAAGCCAGAAGGGGAAGCACATAAAAACAGTTACTGTGATGCAGTAAAGCATGATGGCAGCTGGATTTCATTTTGTTTCGTGTATGTATTTGGGAAATGAAATGTGTTCAACTAGGTAGTTTTCCTTGATTCCACATCTTCCTTCATTCCCTGCTTGGTTCTGCTGTGGAATATAATGCATGGGTTACACAGGGATATGATTGCAATTCATATTTCTGTGACTGAAGTGGTGTTCACTAATACAAGTGATGGTAACAGCAAGTCATGTTGATAGATTTTAATAAATGGAACTGTCCCTTTAGTGAGCAATTGCATGGTCAGTCCTGGCCAAGCAGAAAGGATCCTACAGCTGTTAATTCTGGGCACTGCTTTCCCAGGTGGCAGATTGAACTAGGCCTACAAAAACCTTCTTATACAGGATAATACAAGCAGGAATACCTCATTACCAGCTGATTTATCTGTTTGAGGGAATTTCTGTTTTGATTAGTGGAAGCTTTCTGATTTAAAGGAAAAAATAACATAAAAAGGAATATTTTATCTGGAGTTATTTCAATGCAATTGGCCATCAGGGAATAATTTGCCAGAGTCAAATCTTGTATTGCACCAGAGGCATCCCAGACTGTGGTCTGTAAAAAGCATGGCATTCTGCTAGAAGAAGATGTCATTCCATATTTTGTATGTTCTTTTTCCTGAGAAGTCTCAGCCCATGAGCTGAGATGGGAATGGAAGCCTGCAGGCATTCAAATCTCAGTAGAGTGACCTGTTTACTAATGATCCCTTTTCTTCCCTCACGTATATGAATCTTGTGAGGAGGAATACTCCAGTGCTACATAAAAAATTGATAGAAATCAAGCCACTCAAATACTACTTTAAACCATACATCAGACAGGACCTGCAAAAGAAAGAGAGTTGATGTGATGTTGTAACCAGAGGACAAAGTCACATGTGTGCAGCATGTTTGTGCTGTGGTAAGTCTTGGTGTTAGTTTCAGTCCCACACACATTCTCCTCAGTGTTGCTATCTATTAATTAATTTTCCCAGCTGACAGTTACAACACAAAAAAGCTGCTGTCTCATTAATACTTGTATTACAAGCTCTCAAACAAGTCTGACATATAGGTAAGGAGAAGGAAGAGGGTTTAGATCCTCTTTGTTTAAAAGTTTCAGGTAATTTTCAGTATTCCTCAACTGGTGCTCTTTGAAGGTGACAGAGAAAAGTTTTGGGAAGAGAGAATTGTGGAAAGTGTTTGGAAGAGACTGACTTTGACTGCACTGAGCAGCTGCTCTTCAATCATCTCCAGCGCACAGGTGAGTAAGTTTACACATTCAGAGAATCCAAATTCATCAATGCAGTTTCCAAGGTTAAATATGATTGAGTTGCAGAAAGATCCCATTAATATTTCTTTTCTTTCTGTTGTAGATGCTTTCCTGACCCACATAGTTATTTTGTGTGCTACACTTCTCCTGGCAGCAGAGGTCACTTAAGAAATTTTGACACCATATTTTTCCACCCACTCAGTAGTTCTGTGAAGAGAGTTTGTGGGGTTGTGTTGTAAAATGGTACAGAGAAGCTACCAGGGCTAAAAATAAACCTTTCAGCCAACCCCTTTTTTTGTGTGCTAGTTCATTTCATCTCTGACAGTAGATGCTTTGGACTAGAACCAAAGTATCTCGTAGAGTAAATACAAGCTGCTATCAGCACTATGGAAAAAGCTTCACCTAGTTTCTAGACAAATTATTCTGCATCTTGGAGTTGCCAGGTGCACAACTCAACACTAAATTCACAAATGCAGTTATTTAAATACAAAGTAAAATACTTTTTCCTTTGGATTTACACATGCATCTTTGAGTATGCAAATTTTTAGTGCAATCTACAATCGTTGATCAATATTACTGAAGCATGAATGTGAGCAGAATTATTTACATAATGGAATAATATCCTTAAATATAAATTATTTGCTTTAATAAATCCTTTGATTAATTTGAATTTATAGGCATTTGTTATGTCCTCACTAGTTCTAAAAGATGATAAACCAGTCAGCTGGATGCCACCAGAAATGGGGCTGGCCTGCAGCACTTTGTGACATTTATCTTTGCTATCTTCTTCCTTTTAGTTTTACATGGCAATCTAAATAACACTGAAACTATGTCTGTAAGGTAGATACAGAGAAGTAGATGAGCTGGTGCACTGTGCTTTTGTTGCTGATAACTGGAAAGGAAGAGTGCCTTAGGCTCTAAATGTGACTGTGTCATCATTACGAAATGTTGTTCAGTTGTTTCTGGGCACCTGCCCAGTGCTACTAAAACCTGATATTAGTTCTAGGAAATTAGTGGCTGACAGATTTTTAATCAAGTTTTTAATGTAACTGATTGATATTCTCAGCATGTTCTGTTTGATTTACTTTTTGTTTGGTTTTAAATTTCTGTCATTGCAATTCAGACTTTATCCAACTGAACATGTTTGCGGGACAATTTTTTCTGGCCTGGTAACTGCATTTGAAACATGGAATAAGATAGATAAATTAAGAAGTAAATGCAATGTTCTATCTTCCAGGGAATGTGTCTGGCTAGGCCATAAAAGTGTTTCTGGGTTGGAGCCAAAAATCAGTGCTGGAGAATATTAAGCAGCATGCCATTTCCTACATTTTCAGAAAAAAATTTTAATAATTGATGGCAAATAAGTTTTACCCTTACCTTGATGAGGTAAGTGTAGATTATTTTCTTTTAAACCAATTCTTATAATCTTCCTGAAATAAGCTTTAGTTAATGGTATGTGGCACTGGTATTGCATTAATACTGCACTGCATTAATGGGTGCAGCTGCACCCATAGAGGTGATGGTTGATGCATTGCATGCACAGCATAAGGTCCCTACTGGTGTTGCAGGATGCTGGGGCCACTTCGAGTGTGATCATGGAACTCAGCCTTCCTCTACTGCTCCTGCCAGTAGAGCTCTGCTGCTGTTAAGGCAAAAGTACAAAATTACTTCTCACAGGAGGGAAGAATTCAGGCAACATTTCAGCAAGAAGGCAATGAAATGTATGATAATGAAAGATAGGGGCAGTGCTTGACTTCAGTGTAACCCATGTGCAATCATTGTCTCTGGCTTTGGATAAGGTTCATCTGGTTGGCTGGAACAGGCTGCTGACAAGCACAGCAGCTGAAGAAACCTCACCTTTATAAAGTGCTTTTAAATGAAGGATTTTAGGAAGACAGTGGCAAATGCTGTCATGAAACCACATACAGAAAAAACCAGTTCTTTATGTCATACCAGAAAAGAGACTAATCTAGATTGAACAGCAACCACTTACAACACAGTTTAAATTTTAAAGAAGAAATTATTTAATTTCAAATAGGATGGCTGAGTTCTGAAACAGCAGTTTCACAGAGTGTAGGGAAAAATTGGGTTGCGTTTAGGTAGTACCGTCGTCACCACATGAGGGGAGAGGAAGTTAAGCCGTAAACTTGACATGCTTTCATTTGATGTTTTGCTGATCTTCAGCCAAGGCAGCCTGGTGCAAACACTAATAATTCTGCATGATGATCATAATTTCAATGACACTTCTTTTAACAGTGTGTTTTGGCTGCTTAGGTAAGTGGGGTTTTTTGTTGTTGTTGTAGTTGTTTTGTTTTTAGTTAGTTGCCTGTAATTCTTGAGCTGGATTTTAAAAAACTTTATGGTATATCCATTTCAAATACACATGTGAGACGAGGAGAATATTAACTGTTTTTTCATGATGCTGGAAACAAGATTGAAAAGCATGCAAAATCAAAAAGCATTTTCACAAAGAAATTGTTGCAGGCAAAGCATAGAGGAACAAATTGAACACTTCAACACCCAAAATGATGTTAGGTTAATGTATGCACCATCTTTTTAGGACTTCTGACTTGAATATTTATTATGACAAATGCTGAATGTAGAATTTTAAATTGTTAAGGAGGATTTATTCTAGATCACATAGGTACTGAAATAGAAAGCAGATAAGGATTCATGATTCATATTCAATACAAATTGCAGTGGATAATGCTGAAGACATTCCATGTGAGTTAAAAATTAGCAAAAGGATTTTCTTCAGTGATGTTTTTCAGAAAAACAGTAAAGTCACAAGATGGAAATATAGCACAGTCAATAGCACAACTGTGTTCTAAACAACAAATCAAATGAACAGAAAAACTGAAATTGGTGATTGTTTCTTTAACTTGAACAGCTTCTGGGTTGTCATTTACACAGTACATTGATTATTTCCCTTACTTTTTCTGCTGCTTATATTACCCCCTATACTGTCCATATTGTTCTCTACAAGTTTTAAAGTATTGTATTGTAAAGGTGGAAGTGCCTGACTCCTTTGCATATGATGAATATCTGGCTTTTTCTGTGGACAAAATAGAAAAACTTATTTGCATATTTTGATAAAACTGATCAGATGCCATTTTAGGGTGAGATATGAAAAAACTGTCTAGTTATGTCTTGCTTATGTAGTAATGTGAAATGTGCATGAGTGATAAACAGGATAAAATTTAGAAGAAAATCACGCAATTTAGTCTTCTTATTAGTTCTTCACTTTAACGTTATAAAGGATAGAGAAAAGGAAATTATAATTCTTCATACAGCATATGAAACTAATTGTTTCAGCAGTCATGGGAATAGATTTTATAGGATTAACACTTTTGTAATGAGCATCAATGCCATTAGAATGTAAAAAGAGTTATTTGATACCCACACAGTGGTTTCACTTTAGAAGAAAATATTTTGTACTTATATTTCACAATGTCTCATGTATCACTCGCTTTGCATGCTGACAGTGAGAGAAAAATGTATTGAAAGCAGAAAGGAATAAAAAGTTTGATTTCTTCTAATACTGCCCAAGTCAGCCTTTTCTTAAAAGCTGGACCAGAGACCCAATGAGAGAACAGGGGTCTGCATGGCTTCCCTTATTAAATGAAGGAGGTGAATTTGATGTTATAAACTACTTGTCAGTAAGTACTTAATGGAAGAAGTTGAAACCAAATGAAAAAACCCACCTGTAAAATGCTGTACACTTGTCATTCATAAGAAGCAGTGCTGGACAAGAACTCCTACATGGGGACAAAAATTGCAGTGTCTTTTTCTTTAACCTTGATGGGTTTTTTGCTATTGACTAATGAATCACTCTGAATTACTCCTTTTGTTCCTTCTTTATCTGTCAGAGAGTATTTAATATGCTTCAGACTCAATCTCTTTTTATAAAGCTTTTTCTTGAAAATAAAAAATATGTTTATCAGCAAGCATGCAGAAAATATTCATTTATTGCACACAAACAATGATGGAGGACTTTAACACATCAGATTAAAAGTTTACTTTAGGCAGAAAAAAATTGCCATCATTTAGGGGAGAAGTGAGTAGTAAGTAAGCTTGGAAATGAATGTAATAATGATTTTACAGTATTAATTCTTATTTTAAATATTTATTTTAATATTTAAACAATTCTTTAATGTTTAAATTATTTATTTTAAATACAGCTTTAATGACACCTCTTTGCTGTTTTACCTTTTAAATCTATGTGTATTTCTTCATTAGCTACAGGTCTCAATAATTTAGGAGTCATCCAAACACCAACAAATATAAATATATCAGTTGGAGACTACACTGAAATCACCTGTATTTGGGGAAAAGCTATTGAGAGGTGTAGAGCAAGCTGGTATGTTGTTAATGAAGTGAACATCACTAAAAGGATATCATCAGACCTTCTCTATGCATCCAACATCACCCGTGAAAACAAGGATGTGCTAGTCATCAAATCTGCCAGTGTAAATGACACTGGATTTTACTACTGTGAGATAATTATTGAAATACCTTTCTATAAGAAACTCCGTGGAAATGGGACAGCAGTGATTGTTGAAGAGAAAGGTAGGCTAGCAAGAACATGTGTGTGCCATTTCACTTGTCATCAGAAATATTGTTCACTTTGAGCTATTTTATGCATTTCCTGCCCCTCCCACCTTCTTCTCTCAACACTTTGGATCTCAGGATGAAAGAGACAAACACAAAGAGGGCCTGAACAACTTTTAATGACAATTGACTTAAACTCTCTGCCTTAGTATCTCCTGTGTAGTGTTTGTTTTCCTCCATAAGGAATTATGCTATGCTAATAGGAATTATTACCTAAGATTTACAAAAATGCTGTGCATGAGCTGTGTGTTTCACACAAGACACAACCACAGTTCCTCCTCTTCAGAGGTAGATGTGAGAAACTGAGTGAATCTGCTATGTGGTTACAGGGGGCTGCAGTGATCACATGGTTACTCTGCTCAGTAATCTGTAACCTTTACTAACCATTTTATTTTTTTGTTACAAGTTCTTAATAAAAAGTGAAAAATAAATCAATATGGATGGTAGAGCAGTATGGGCCCTATATGGATTTGTGTCCATAAAATTGTTGTAGCTAATTGTTTTATACGTGCTGTGTCTCCCTGTTTTACCAAGGTTATATGCTAACTTTTACAGGGGAACAATTTAAAGTCCTAATTCTGAGTTAAGCCTTGAAAAACATGAATACAATTAGTATTCACACACAATTAAAATTTTCAGCAATAGGAGTAAGATCTGTTTAAACCTTAAATAATTGATATAATGCGAGACACCCAGAAGACAATTTACCTCATTTCTGTTATACAACGAACTCAAGACATTATGCACCAGTTCTGGAAGATGCTGGTCTTCTGCTCTCTTTATACCTCTTAAATGCAGAGAAAGACTAGGGGATTAACTATGATTAGACCTTCAGCATTACCAAACATCACTCATTGCTGAGGGGTCAAGTCACAGGAAGCCTTTCCAATCATGCAGTATGCTCCAGTTTTGGACAATATTTTATACTATGGGTCAGCTGGTCCAAAGGGAAGCACAAAAATTCTCAAAGATTTAGAAAATATCGGTGCCATAGAATCAATGAACTAGAGTTCAAAACAGTGGGAAATGAATGTAGATTATTTTAACTCTTTACCAGTGTTTTAATGTCCTAAAATGAGTTAGAGAATCTGATCTCTTACTTGGTCAAGTATAAGCCAAAAAGACTTATGTTAAATATTGGGGAGAGGAGGAATGTCAAACTGCAGGAGCTATAGGAGGTGCTGACGTTGCTGTTCATCAGGCATGCATCCCTTAGGAATGGGAAAGTGACCTTGCACCTGATTCACTCTTGAAATAATTTTTAATTTTACCTGCCTTTTCCTGTGAAATTGTTCTTTTATTTTATCTTTGACCAGTACATCACTTTATTTAAAATATATAATTGCAGAAGCTCACTCACTGGAAAGGAGATGTTTGGAAATATGGGCCATCCTTCCTTTTTTAGTGGCAGTGGGAAGCTTGTATCTTTTCTACAAAAAGAAACAGCACTGCACCCCATCTGGTGAGTTACAATATTTCCATTAGCACATACAAGTTACGTGTTTGGTTTGAGGTGGCTGGAGAGGCACACTTATGAGGGATTTCAGTGTATGACTTTGCTCACCTGGTCCTGGTCTGCTGAGGTATCTCGAGCTGACCAGAGGGATCAGAGGCACACCTTGTAGTTCAGGTGAGTGTTCTTGCAGCCACTTGCTTTCATTATTGTCCTTTTAAGGAGAGTCATCGCTTAAATTGAAGGTCTTGACCTGGCTAGAGTATTCAAGGATATCAGTTCTGATAATTTCCTGCTGATTTTTGACTGAAAAGATGAGGAGCCAGAGCTTAGCTCTGCATCATAGTCTCTTACTCCTGGTAGTGACATGTGAAAGACTCGAACACAGAGTTCTGTTTTTTTCAAGCTGTGGTTTCCTTTTTAATTAATTATTAATTTGGGTTGGTAGGGAGTTTTGGAGGGCAGTTTTCTTTGTTCATTTGGGTTTTTTGTTGTTGTTGGGTTTGGGGTTTTTTGTTTTTTTTTTTTAAAATCTAGAACTTTAAGGGTAGAAGAAGTAATAGGAAAATAATGGTGAATGACAAGGCTGCAGGACAAATATGAATGTAGGGCAGCTGTGGGCAGAGGGCTCACATCAGTGAGATAATCTAAGGCAGCCTCTTAAGTAACTGTTTGGGTTTTTTCAGCTTATTTCATTTACATCCTGAATACCACTCTAGTGCCTGTCATCAAGACTAGTTGTACAACAGCTCTGCACTCTTCATTTTGGTGCTTTTCGAGCTCTGGTAGAGTAGGGGTGTGACTCTGGAAGTGGACAGTAAGCAAGCACTGACTGGAACTTGGGTTTTGCTAAGGTGCTGCACAGCTTCCTGTGCTGACAGGAAGGGATGAGCAGGAGCAGATGTTTGAGATGGAAGACCTTCATGGGAGAGATGAATCCACCAGGGAAGCAGCTGAGGAAAACTCATCCTGTAATTCTGCTGAATGGGTAAGAGGTCTATAAAAAGACTCTTGCTATGAGAGGGTTTTCAAAATGAGGCACTGGGGAGTGGGACTGAACAGAAAGCACACAACAACCTGCTGTTCCTAGGACAGCATCTTCCTACATATGAAAAAGGTTTAAAGCAAAAACAAAAACCCACACTCAGAAATAAAGAGAGGGATATTTATGTAGTAGCAAAGTATTGAAATCTGTTGTTGTATTTAATAACACTCTAAAATTGTCTGGAGAAGAGAGCAGCAAAAAGCAGAGAATATCAATATAGAGACTGAATGAAAGAAAGAAGCATAGGAGAAGTAAAAAATGGCAATAAAGTCCCTTTATGTGTAATTGTATACCAAGCTGAAGGGGCTTGGACTAGCTTCAGTTCACAGGGACATTAGAGCAAGCAACCCTTGCTGAGAGCAGGTAGCAGATTTCTGGCAAGCTCCTTTTTCCATGCAATTATTCATCTTTTAATTACATTGAAACATAAAGTAGGCAAGGGAAAGAAGCCTTAATTTAACCCTTGCATAGGCAGGCACAGTTTTCATTGCAATCAGCTGGACAGGCTTGGGCAAGTCACACAGAAGAGATAAAAAATGTTCAAGCCCATGGTCAGAACTGCAGTTACTGCACTTGCAGATTCCCATGTTCTCCTGTAAGAGAGCCTGGCTGCAGCCTTGATTTGGTCCCATTGGTACTGTGGTCATGGCAAGAGAAAATATCAGTATGCAGGTAGTGCAACAGTGATATTTATCTTTTACTGAGCAGCAGTCATTGCTCTAAGAAAAAGAAAATACCTGGAAAAATTCATTCCCTGTAAGTAGATTGCCACTGAAGCTAAGTGACTTGCTCTTACTGGAGATATCAGTAGTAGAAAATTGTAAGAATACAAGGCATAATATGGTGTGGTCATAGTAATAAAATATTCTAATTACTAGCTATGAAGGGCTTACTCTTCTGCTTGTTAATATTTAATGAAGATGTAGGAGAATGAGACTCAGAATGAGAAAACAAGCATCCTAGGGGGTGCTGAATGAAAAGTTCGTTAGTAGCCAGTTACTGCTCAGAATATGTGTGGATAAGACTACTCCAGAGGATGTGTGAATGCAATTATAATCTTTTGCAGCAGCTTTATAATTTAGCAGCTACCAGCCACAGTGATGTTTTGTAACATAGGTTTAGTATTTTCCTTCATGTAACAGACCTTTTTGCTATTTCAGTGAAAACAGAGAGTGATTTCCTAGTGGCATCTTTTTAAATGTTCAAGCATAATGGGATGCTATAAATCATTCAAGAGATCCAGTAGGTTAGTAAAGCCAGTACATACAATGTGTTTGGACACCACATTTCAAACAAATTAAGCCAGTAGTGATTAGGAAATATTATGGTGTCTCTGGAATTGCACTTAGTGCCTTTCAATTGTATTGCAGAATATATTCGCTTTAATTTAAATTTTTTTCTGATTGTGAAAAAGTCTCTACTTGGGAACACTTGTTAAAAACATTGGTTTTTAACATAACTTACACTTTTCTTTTTAAGTTAGGAAATTTGGTGAATGTTCTGGGTAGGTTTGGGCATAATTTCTAGAATAGTGAACATAAAGGTTCTATCTGCCTCTGCAAGGCTATTTACAGTCTCATGCTTTTTTTACAATTCTTGGTGTTGAAAAGGCAATCTTCTAACACAAAAATTGAATCAAGCCATGGATTTTATTCTCACCTGTATTATATGTCACAGCAACACTGAGCAATTAGGTGAGGTGACAACACATAGGTGCAAGTACCCAAGGTAACTTAACCTGGGAGTGAATATCCTTACAGCAAAGCTGGCTCCTGGAGCTGTGCTTTTAGTATGTAGCACTTGCCTGTGTCTCTGGAGAATCATCCCGTGTTTCCTCAGCTGAGATGCTCAGGGAGTGTTTCCCAGAAAGTTCTGCCAGCTGCAGAAGGAATTTTGAGGGAATTCCCAGTGCAGTTGATGATTTTTTTCATCAAGTTCTGCAGATTCCATCCAAAATCCAAGCACTTTTGTAGCATTAATACAAACTTCCAGCTCATGGCAACATGCATAATTCTCACTCTTGACTGGGGGGCTCTGGTTGTTCAAAATGCACAGAATTCTGGTCCAGATTAGTTGGCCATCCCTGCCATGCCTCCTGGTTGACATTTGTCTGGCAGGTACACCCCTGTGCTGAACATGGTTCATCAGAACACAGACAGCAAACCTCCCATAGCAGACTGTATGTGTGAAGACAAAAAGATACTTCTTCATGACTTCCACCCATTTATTTGTTTATGCCATCTCAGCTTGAGAATTTGATTTTATATATCTGTGGGAATAGGTCTTTGTGTAAATTTCAGGCAGATCTTTAATTCTCATATTTTGCTAAAGGACTTACCTATGTATGTTTAGGAATAGGATGACTTTTGCAGTGTCCAGAAGAGCATCTGAATACCACAGCAGTGTGCTAGTTTACTGCATCAAAAGAGCATCCATCCAGAGGGAAGAGTATGATGAAGTTTTTTGGAAATATCAGAGCTAAAAGATTAAGGGCTAAAACTGTTTTCCATTACAGATTTCATAGAATCTAATCTACACTGGAATTTGACATCTTTAGTATTCTAAAAAAGTATTTTCTCCCTGCTGCCTAATTAACTAAGAGAATTGAATCTGAACATAGGAAGGCTTTGCCTTTCAACATTAGTACTGAGACATTCTTTTCCTCTGTAATTGTAACTTCATGGCCTGTGTTTCTTTGTGTTTCCTGGGGCTGTGCTGTGTCATGGGTAAAAGTTCATTTTACATCTACTTTATGGGTAAAAGTCTTGACTGGCATTTTCTTTGCTTTTTAAGGCCGTGTCTATGCTTTATGAATCACTTGAAATATTTTGCAATGAGTCAAGAGGAAAACATGACAAATCCACTGCGCCTATTGTATCCAATGGAGCAGATGAGCAAATCCCACAAACTGGGGCAGCTGAAAAGTCTAGAATGAGACAAGCATCTGCCATCTACTTTGACATTCAGAACTAAACAAAATATGGCTAAATAACTATGAAACTGAAAAATATTGTAATTTGCTGCTGCAGGATGGAATACATGTTTCCTGTCAAAAGCTTGTCAGTGGGACAATATACAAGAAAAACAGTTGGCTCTAAGCAGTTTTTGAATGTTTTGTCACTAACAAAACATTCTAAGGAGTCTCTGAATTTGGAGGATATTTCATTTAGAAGACTGTCTTCAGCTCTTCCTCTGGTGTCCAGAAATAACTGTGTTACCATACTTTGAAAAAAACTTCTGGACTGAACAGCATTCTTCAACAAAAGCATTTCTTCAGGAAGCTGATGTATGAATAGGAGATGGTAGAGAAAAAAAATGCATAGATCTCTGAAACTGTCATCAGTGCTGACCACATTACAGAGAGGTATGGCAGAAAGGGTTATATTCCTGTGAAAAGGGACTGTTAGTGTTAATTCATTCACCAACTAGGAAAAGTCTTCCAGAGAAAGAAGTCTCCTACGCACAATGAAATACTAGGTTTAAATGAAGCTATATATATATATATGTATGTATTATGTATAACTGTTGTCTAACTGGTTGAGGAGGGCTGCTTGGAGGAGATGGGGTGGTAATGCTTTTTCCACTTTTGCCAGCTTTAAAACTTTTTAAAAAATCACTGAAGAAAAACCAAAGTTGAAAAGATTAAGGAGAACCTGTCTTCCAAGGTCAGGACAGAGGTGAAGAGTTTTGATGGCAAAGCTAATGGCAGTTGTCCAAGGGCTGCTGAATGCTAAGAGTGGATGTCTGAAATGTGAATGTGTTTATGTACCAGGGTTATGTAATCTTCTGTTAATGTTTTTTTCAGAGCTTAGCTGGAGGTTAGAACATCTTGCCATCAGTGCAGGTAGAAACAACTTCACTGCTCGAGACTTTTGTCCAGCTTGTACCTGGGCAGTGCAATAGACACAAACCAGCTTTCCCAGAGCCCTTAAAAACTGCTTGTGTAGTCTAAATGCGTGACTGGCTTCCTACTAAATACTGTTAATGAAATCTTTGTGGCCATACAGCGTGGCTCATGGTTTGGCTCTGTCTATGCTGTACTGACTGCAGTTCATAAAGATACCTCTCAAATTACTGCAACTCAGCTGTGTCTCACTCTGTGCTGTGGATCCTCTTTCCTGGGTTTTTCTGTAACCTGCCCTGAACTCCCTACTGCAATAAATATGCTGCTGTCTGAACAGTGGTCTGAGATTATGTCTTGTATGACAGAAACTGCTATAATACATCTCATGGTATTTATGTGTAAATTGAATGAAGCAAAATAATATTCTTTCTTTTCTTCTTGAAGTTCAGGTATTTTAAAATCCTGGTGGGCTTTGTCCTGAAACTTACTATTACAGATCCATTTCCTTTACTGCATGGTGAAACTCTGTCATGTGCCATATTCCTTTAAGGATCAGAGATGCTCTGGATTCCCCCAAACCCTGTAACTTTTCTACACAAGAAAGTCATAATCTGTAAAATGGTGACCTCCAGCCCAAGACCCTGTTCAAGGAAGCTCTCAGTTCTGTAACCAGAGCTGTAAGTGGGTGCAGTAAATTTTGGTCTTTCTATATACTGCTGCTTACTTCTCTGTTTAATCACAATGAGATGTACAGTGTTCAGGAAAATGTTAAAGAAAACCACAGCTTAATAGTCTCCAAATCCTATTTTCATTACATTTTGATTAAATGTGGCTCCTAATAGCAAAGAATGCTGCCTTCTTAGCAGCTGCTCACATATTGTATGTTAACATGGCTATTTCCAACATCTGTAGAAGACTACATCCAATTTATCATGTCCTATTTTTATCTCTGGCTGACAGTGGTGGCTATGAGCCAGCAGAGTATTTTTAGACCTCCAGTTTTTGACACCTCTGTTTCAAATATATTAACTTCTCTGCTTCTGTGCCACTTGGGAAGCAATAAATCCTCCTGTGTTTTTAATTCTTCTTGGTGGTTTTGTTAGCTTTAAAACAAAAGAGCGCTCTGTAATTAACCTCATGTCATGTTCTAGCATGCAGTATGATCTCAGTTTTGACTGTCTGTTTAACTGATGAGTATATAATGAAGGCATCCGTCTAATAATAGAACTTGAAGAGAGTCCTGGGCCCTTGCTTTTAGCTGTTTTATTGGTTATTCCCTTTTGAACAAGCTGCTGAAAAATGATGGTTCCATTCAGTTTAATTTGATGTCCAGAGTCCTTTGTTAAGCACAGGCTGGAGCACACTGATTTAGGAGCAAGTCTGGCACAATGCATTGAAAAGCCTTGTGTGTGTTGTATGCTTTCAGTGTCTCACCAATCTACTTGGCTTAGTCATAGTCCTACAAATGAGGCTCCCTCTCTGTTTCTGTCACGCTCCTGACCCTGGTTTGGAGAGCTAGTACAGTCAACTTGAGCCTGAACTCTCTCTCTTCCCAATCCATTACA
This sequence comes from Leptocoma aspasia, assembly GCA_013399835.1. Taxonomy (NCBI): domain Eukaryota; kingdom Metazoa; phylum Chordata; class Aves; order Passeriformes; family Nectariniidae; genus Leptocoma; species Leptocoma aspasia. Next base: position 205,892 of record VXAX01005253.1, on the reverse strand, counting down.
AAACCATGCAAGGAGTCACATCTTATTTACTCTACCTAGCACTTACGTAGCTACTCCTAGTGACTGAGTACAATCTAGTTTGACCTGCACATTTTCTTCCAAGTCCTGGACTGGGGTTCTTTCCTCTCATAGTATCCATGGAGGAAGATTATGGAGCAGGCATTCCCAGCTCCATTTTGGTCCATTAGACCAAAGACCCTCAGTGACAGGCAGGATTGTGAGGTGTCCCAATGAATGTATTTGCAGAGCAGCCCTGTTTGTGTGTGGTGCTGTGACTGATGTTCCTGTGCCTGATAACGGGGCTGTCAGAACAGCAACGATGTTGTTGTGGATTAACCCTGTGTGGCAACTGAGCTCTGCACAGCCACTCACTCCTGCCTCCCCTGGGTGGTTACAACGAGGGCAGCTGTAAAGGGCTTTTTATTATCATTGTTTTTCCTAAGTGCTCTTCTGTCAGTACTTTGTAAACAGGAAACTGCAAATACAACTGACAAACACATACGCAGATCAAAAGAACATGAAGCAATTTCTCTAATCAAGAGAAAGAGCAGGTGATTGTGTGTCAATGTTTCTTGTTTTCTACATAATGTGAAATACTGAGATGGGAGGAAGGATTTTTATGAATATTCAAATAAAATGGCTTTGGCTAAGTTGTTGTGGTCTGGTGCTGCATGCTGGTGAAATTTTTTTGGCTGAGAGAATGTGACAAAAATTAGTTCCTTGTCTTTTTTCCAGAGCAGAGTCTGTTGGCAGGGCTTGGCAATATCTTATACAGCCAAAGCTGCCCTTCCTAACCTTGTTTCAGGAAGTATTCCACTCCCCAGAGGTGAAGGAGTATAAAAAGGGTAAGGCAGAGAGGCAACAAGTGCAGCATCTGTGTTAGGTATTATTAATGGGCTTAAGACAGACAGAGATCAGAGGTATAACTGAACAACTTAAGGGTTTGAAATCATAACAAGGAACTGGGCCTGTCATGTACATTTGCTCTGAAATGTTGTCTATTCTTTTATCTGCTGATGTCCTTGTCTTGTCCTAAACTTGAATGCTCAGCTCCACAAGCCAGGAATGCTGTATCTATAAGTTGCCAGGCCTTACACAATTGCAGTCCATGGTTAGGGCTTCTGATACTGCTGTGGAAATAAATCATGAAAGCAAGTAATAGGTGTTGCTCCCCCCTTTACTTTATAGCTTTTAATTCTGGAGAGAGAAAAAAGCCATAAGCTTCTCTAACAAAGACAGTAGAAAATGGTTGGGTAGTAGGGTGAAAGACCCTCCAAGAATACCAAGATTTTTTTCTTTTCTCAGATAGAAAAACTCTGCTTTTTCAGTTTAGTAGGTGTAAAATATTAAAAATTGTCATTTCAAGTTTCTTTTTAAATACAGACTAAGCCTAATCTAAACTGCAGATCTAAAAGAGGAGCTGCTATCAAGCAAGAAAGGAAATTGGCAGAGTAGTTACCATTTAATTCAAACCAATTGCCCCTGCGTAGAAAGAATTGCAATTGCTTCCTCACCTCACCTTCACATGTGCAGTGTGGTCCCCGAGTGTGTCTGGGTGCTGAGCATGGGGACATCAGACAGGTACAGGTTGTTCCCAAGACGCCATAACCAGTGTCCTGGCACAGCAATGGCAACCCTAGTTAAGACACATGCCAGGTAGGACATCTAGATAGGTATAAGCACATTCAAAGGATAAATTTTGGCCAAAATAATGCAGCTCCTATATTTGTATTTGTGACCACATTTCCTCAACACAGTCAAGCATCCTCTCTTCCAGGTGAGGCTCTGTTCATGGTTGGATTCCCCTCTCCAAAGCAAGAATTCTCCCACTTCTGTGCAGATAGTTTTTTTTTTCCTATTTGTTGAAAGCCTTTTCTTTTTCTGATAAGTGAAATCTGAAGTTAAATGATCTGTTACAAAAGCAGGCTGTAGTTCCATCTCCCACCCCTGCTTCCAGTGTTTCTGAGCCCAGTGTTTCCTGCCCAGTTAGCAGTGACAGAACTACTAAAAAAGCCCCACTCCTTATCAGTTGCACTACACTCTGTGAGTGCTTTCAGGAAACTGAAAGCAGCCAGCACTGTAAAATGTGTGTGCCTGGGGAATTTCCACTCCAGCAATTTGCCTTGTAAATCTTCCTGGTGGCATCTATGGATATCACCTCACTTTTCACACAGTTCTGGGATAGTAGGTCAGTCCAACCCATATCCTCAGTGTGCAAATAAATTAATATTTCAAAATTTAAAAAAAAAAGTTGTTCAAAAAGGGGAATACATAGGTGTTTCTTTGATGTGTTTCCTCCATGGGCACTCAACACTAAACAACTTTCTCTTAGGGATTCCTTCCTCTCAGAAAACTTTTTTGTACAGTGAAGGAAAAAGTGTATTGCTTAATTCATAACAATGCATGACAGCTAACAGAGCCAAAATATTCCTCCCTGCATACAGAAGTCTCTTGAGAGCTTTCTTGGAATTGATTTATTAATTTTTGCACATTGTACCTCTCTATAACAAATAGGAACTTCATTTAAAAGGTATACTCTGTTGCTTTAAGTGTTACAAAGCAACTGTCCTCCCTCATAGTTCTTCCTGAGCGTTTCTGATTTTCATTTCTTTTCCTTTCCCTTTCCCTTTTCCTCTTTGTTTTTCTTTTCTTTTCTCTTTTCTTCTTTTTCCCCTATTTTTTCTGACCATGCCATAGACCAACTTTTTACTATGCTCACCACAGCTCAGCAGGATTGGCTGATAGCTGAGTGGGATTTTACAAAAGTGTTAAAGTAGAGCAAATGACACTTGGGCTGCTGGTGAGAGACTGGCTGAGGAATCATGGATTTAGAAACTACAGCACTTGTGTGGATAACATTCAGTTACCTTAGGGTGTGGCCTCTTTTACTGTCATTACAACTAAAAATAAAAGGTATTCTTGGAAGCCTTAATATCAAGAACCTTAAAACTGAAGTATAGAAGAACCCTGTAAAGAATGGCATCCAGGAAATTATTCGAACAAGGAATGAAAACTAGACAGAAGTATTTACCCTGCAAATAATAATTTATTTGCTGTAAATATATTCATTGATTTTGCAGGCTAATGTGGGTATGTCTCGTGCACTAATAAATGTGTTTGATTAGAGTCAATATGCAGTGCTGAAAGTGTGTTTCCCATGGCACAGCTTTGCCAGATGACAGTGTTATTATTCCAACTCTCAACTCATGAAATCACACAGCCAGTTAGCTGACCTTAATCTTATCCATTTTACCTGCCTTTAAACTTCACTGAAATGGTATGTGAGCTTATTAATTGCATTTTTAAAATACATTTTAAGGATATTCTGAGAAGTAAATGATAACAAAACAATGAAAACTGGTCTGTCTATAATTAACAGAACCTACCCAGTGTGTCACTGAACAGCACACTGTGCTTGTATGAGCTCCTCTTCTGCCTGTGCCCCACCAGTGCCTGTTTAGTCTGATCCTTTTTTTTACTTTTTTTGCAAAACAATATAGTAATTGCATCATTTGCTCACTAGACATAAATAAATTCACTATGTATTGCAGAAATGAAATTATCTTTAAAAACTGTTAACCAGACTTACAGAAAATTCTGAGAAGCAGTGCAAAGTAAATGAAGTGTGTTGATACTTGAAGTCCAACAGACTGTCCAGGACACTGGAAAATCCGGGGAGCTTGATAATTTTATCTCAATGTGGAAAATTAAATGTTTGTTTATTGTTCAAATGTTACTCTCTTGCTAAGAGAAAAATAAATTGCTTTTCATATTGCTGCCAAGAAACCAGAAAAATAACAAGTTCATAATTTCAGGTTATGTTTCCTTCCTCCTGTGCTTCTTCCACCCAGAAACGTAACAGATTTGTGGAATTTGTCAAAAAGTCCTTCTCATGTAGCTTCCTGCACTTTTAGGAATAAGATAAGATAAGCTGTAAGGGATGAAAAGCTCTAGAAGTTTACCATTTCAGCTATCCCATTTCAACTATTCATCTGGCTGTGACACAAATGGCCTTTACAGTAGAACTGAAAAATCTTATTTCTTCAGACTTTTCCAAAACAGACACTGCTGCAAAGAGCATGGAATAAAATTTATTCTCTAAGAGAATATCAGCACAGAGTCACACAAATCTCATTAAGCCTGAATATCCGACCAAATGCCATAAAATTGGGGTACACCTGAATGGGTTTTGAAAATTATGCATGTGACAGTCCACATTGTATCATTTAAACTTTTGGTTCAAGTTAGGAACAGCAAGACCTAATTCTATATAAACACTCAGTAAATGCTCATCCAAACTATACCATTCTTCAAAGAAAGAAACCTGAAAGAAGCAAATAATGAGTATTATTTATATTATTATTATAATACAAAATTTAAACAAACCCACAGAAATGGTTTCTCTCACTGGGGAGCTGGACAGATGGGTTGGCATCAAAACACTGCCAGCTCTCCTATGTGGGCCTTCTATTTGTACTCTGTTTTGGTTCTGCAAGCAACTGTAATAGTCTGTGCTGTCTGCACAAAGCTGCTACTTTTAATGACAAACAAATCATAGGAAAATATTTCAACAGTACAGAAAGCGTGAGTTGAAAACTCTGAGCAGTACAGATGTGTGTGCACATGCGTGAATACAGATAAAATACACATCAAAAATAAAGAAACCCAACCAGGCAGCACTACCATGGTGACCTTTCCATTAGTAGAAATTCAAGCTCTGTGGTTTATTCTGCTTTTTAGCACTTTTGCAGCCATATCATCAAAAACTGTGAGTCACCTATGTTTGCAGAGGAAAATGTGTGAGAACACTTTTTCTGCCACGTTACGTGAGAGAGCTGTGGACATACTGAAGTCAACATCCTGTTGACTGAAGCTGATCTCCCTCTCTGCCCTTTTGGGAACACTTTTTTTCCTTCTGTATAGCTAACACTGGTGTTCATGATTCAAAGTCATAAAAATGCACGAAATACACATTTTAATTTTAATTCTTTTCCTTTAGAGGGAGGAATTTATTTTTCTATACTGCCGTGTTTAATATTCATGTTACAGATACATGTCAGAAAAGGACAAAGAAAAGTTCCTGGCACTTGACACACATCAGTGAGTGCCACTGTGTGGGTGTGTGCAAAGACCAGATCATGTGCATAGCTGACAAGGGCCAGTTGTTTGCTCTATTCTTGTTTCTTCTGAAGAAGAAGCCCCACAGGTTTCAACATGCACTTCAATGTAAAAACTTCAAATTTTACTTAAAACCCTTATCCCTGTGATGCAAATCAGTTGCAGCTATGTCATAAGGTTGAAGTCAGGAAGAAATAATTCTCATGAACTGTTTGAATAAAGTATACAGCCTGAGGTGCTGCTGTGATTTTTTTGGGAAATGCAGAATGACCTGTTGGACAATGTAAGACAGAAAATCATAGGGGTTTTGTTTCAGAATGGTTCTAGATTTCTACATACATGGGATGTGTCGTCTTGCTCTGAGATATTTTTGGTATTAAAGAACAGATTTTGCCTGGGGAACAGGTGGCTGTAGGCATTTGGGAGAAAGGAGTTTAATTTTCAAAGTTTTGCTTAATTAAAAACTAATTTTTGGTAACTTGTCTCTAGCATATTATGAGTGGTAAGTTATCTGCAAGCATCTTCAAAGATGTCCAAAGACATCCAAACTCAGATTTAATTTTGGGAATCCACAGTCAGGGTCTTCTAAAAGAACACTGCACCCTGAGGTCCCTCAGCATTATTCATGCACAATGCCCTAGTTTTGATAGGTTCCCCCAAATAATTTGCTCAGAGTGTGTCCACTCTGCATACCCTAGATGTCACTCACCTCAAATGAGCTCCTCCAGGTCTGGTGTAGGCACCTGGAATTGACAGAGACCAAGTTACTCTGTGCTTGGCCAGCAATCAGAACTTGATCAAAACTCAGCATGGTTGTAGCTGATGAGCTTCCACCAGCTGTGCTCCCACTGCCCAGGTGCCACCCAGCTGCCAGCACAGACCCTCAAACAGCTCTGCTCTGTGTAGGTGTGAGTCCAGCCAATGAAGGACCTTGGTTTACAAGCAAACCACAAAGTTCATCAAAGGCCATAGAGAGACACAGGACTTGAGAGTGACCTTTTGTTTTCAGTACAAGTCATTTTATTGCAAAATTTGTACTGCATGAAGTAAATAGCAAGTTATTTTACTGCAGATGAAGATGGATTTTGATACTGGCTGTTTGCTCAAGTATCAGATTTATTGCTTCAGATATCTCTACCTGAGCAAGTTTTTTTGTGGAGCAGCTCTGCAAGGCTCCCTTTGCTGGCCCTGGACAGATGCAGGGCTCCTTTTGCTGGCTGTGGAGAGATGCTGGTTCATAAGTCCTGTTTGAGACATCTGCTATGGACTGAGCACAAGCCCAGGAGGACAGTGTTAGCTGTCTGCATGGCAGATCTCTACTTTTCATCCAGAGAATCCCACCCCAAGTGTATGCTAGTGATTTACAGGGTTTGTAACAAGGTCCTCAGGGTGGCAGAGAGGGCAGTCCAAGTCTGCAGCCTCTCACAGTCCCTAACTGTGGCGCTGAGGGAGAGGTGAGATGTTTGTATTCCTCCTGAGCAGGCTGATACTGCACCAAAACTGGGCTGCCAGCCCTCTGCTCCCGTAGGGATATCTGAAAGAACAAATCTTGAGCAAACAGCCAATAACAAAATCTGATTTTCATTTGTTAGTCATGCTGTGTACCTTGCAGGAGAGGCTGGTTTCTACTGGTGAGCAACTGGCTGTACCAGTCACACCAGGGCAGTAAACCTTTAGTTTGGAAAAGGTGTTGGCATGGAGGTGTGTACTCCAGGTACAGGTGTTTGCTAATGAATAACTGTCCCCTGGGTCTGCAGCCACTGATTGGAGGGGACAGACGCATAAAGAACCCCAGAAGCAGAGCAGGCTCCATCCTCTAAGAGAGCCCTGAGGCTGTGCCTGTGCAGGAGAAAGCCAGGCTCCAGAAGCAACATGTCTCAGCTGGAAACTGCAATGGGAATGACCATTGCTGTCTTTGACCAGTATGCAAGGACTGATGGCAACAGGCAAACCCTCAGCAAAACAGAACTAAAGACTCTGCTGGAAAAGGAGCTCCCAAATTTCCTTGCGGTAAGAGAACAGCGTGGCACTGTTTTTGTGCAGCAGGTGCAAGAGCATCCTGCAGAAACAGGTTTTAGTACATTTTTAGGGAAATTACATCCAAAAATATGCAATGGTTTGTAGGAAACTATGAAATTTAAAAAAGTGTTTGCACAAATTGTGTAAAACTGGTTTTAATATGCAGGGCCATTCCCTGTTTGCTAAATTAATCGCTTGAGTTATCAGGACAAAGGCTTTGAAATAGATTGGGTTTCAACTTCAGAATTCACTTACATCTGTTTATCCCTGGATTTATCATCTCACTTCATGTCACAACTTCTGTGAAGGTAGTTGAGCTGTCAGCAATTGAGGCTCTTGATTGCAGATGAGGAATCTCTCTAAATATTTATACATTTACCTTCTCTAGGTATTTATACTACATACTCAGTATGCTGATGAAAATGATGCATAAACCAGAACAACAGATGAACTCAGAGCAAACTGGCATTTGGCTTTAACAGCAAAAGAAAGACATGGATATATATAGTACAACATAGATTTGTATGTAATCATAAAGTGCATTTCAATAGGTATTTAAAGTGCTTAATATGTTCTAGTAAAAGCTTTAGCTGCCAGGGAGACAATTTTAATTTTTTTTAATTTGTTTCCCTTCACTAAAAATCCAGAAAACACTTTTAAATACATTGTTCTTTCCACATTGGACTAATGTTTCTCTATTTGTACTGTTTTGTTACTATTCTAAACTGCAAAAGTCTAGAACCAAATGCTCCTTCTGTGGCTCCCAGTTTTTGTATCCAGCATAGCTCAGTTTTATAACAACTGTTTCAGGGCACGGCAGCCAGGGCACTTGATACAATTCAGTACCTTTCCATGCAAGCCATATGAATTCAGCGTATGAAACCCATGCCTGCTGGAGTTATGTCTCACAAATTAAAGAGTTGCAATATCCAGAATAAGGATTTGGGCGGCTCAGGGGATATATATTCCAATGTTTCTGAGAAATGTGTGTAAAATAGATAAGTGCTTGTGACCCAACAGCATCACAGAAGGGTCCTGCTGTGTGGTACCCACAGCACTTCCATGTGAAGAGAAACTAAACCAACGACAAAACCACAATTCTTTGACGGCATGGAAATCCCCCAGACGCTCAACATTTGGTCTAAATGAGGCTGGGGAGCCACTGCAGTAGGCAGCTGCCAAATGGGATGATGCTCAGGTCTGTCCTGACTGTTTTGTGGCCTGGCACCACTTTTTCCAGTTCCCCACAGCTGCTCTTACTGGCTGTACCTATTTCCTGCAACTGGTGGAAAAACTGGGATTTTCCAGGAAGATAATTAGCTAATTGTCCTCTTGTATTCCAGTCTCCATCTCCCTTTCCTGCTTTACCTCTNTTATTAATTGAAAATTAATTAATCCTTCCAGACACATTTATCTGTCAAATCTAAGGAAATTGTTCGATTTTTAGTGATTTTAAAAGCTCTGCATTTAAAGTGAAACATTAAATTACAGGATGACAAATTTTGTTAATTAGATTATGATCAAAAATTGCCTTCAGATTAAAATTTAGGTAGTAATAGTTTAAAATTGGTGGAAATGTCTCAAAAGTTTATATAATTTCTTTCTAGTATTATATCAGGGTTTTTTAATCTTCTACAAAAGCCACACGATCGTTTCCTAGCTTTAACAGGTCTGTACTGCCATCTCCTGTTTAATACTAAAATTGCAGCTTCGAAAATCCCTGTAGATGTTCCACGCCAAAAAGCCCTCTTGTAAACTTCTTTTCTTTTTAATATATGGTGGCNAATTAAAGAGTTGCAATATCCAGAATAAGGATTTGGGCGGCTCAGGGGATATATATTCCAATGTTTCTGAGAAATGTGTGTAAAATAGATAAGTGCTTGTGACCCAACAGCATCACAGAAGGGTCCTGCTGTGTGGTACCCACAGCACTTCCATGTGAAGAGAAACTAAACCAACGACAAAACCACAATTCTTTGACGGCATGGAAATCCCCCAGACGCTCAACATTTGGTCTAAATGAGGCTGGGGAGCCACTGCAGTAGGCAGCTGCCAAATGGGATGATGCTCAGGTCTGTCCTGACTGTTTTGTGGCCTGGCACCACTTTTTCCAGTTCCCCACAGCTGCTCTTACTGGCTGTACCTATTTCCTGCAACTGGTGGAAAAACTGGGATTTTCCAGGAAGATAATTAGCTAATTGTCCTCTTGTATTCCAGTCTCCATCTCCCTTTCCTGCTTTACCTCTTCTAGAAAACAAACAAACAAACAAACAAACAAACAAAACCCAATCACATTTTTATGCCAGTATTTTAAATAAATTTAAACCAATGAAGTTCCTTGTTCCTGTCTTGCTAGACTGATAACTGCAAGAAAAAAACTGAGAACATAAGTCTGACTTCAGAAGAAAAGTTCTGCCTGCATTTTCCTGCCATTTATATCCATATCTTTTCATTTACAAGAAATTCTACAGAACAGTGGTTTTTAATGACTTGTGTATACTTTTGGCCTTAGAACTGGTTATAGCTGACACAGATCACAACTTCCTGGAAAGGTCTTGGATCAGTCAGGCATAAATACCACAGGACTGAAGGACTGGGCTCAGATATAAAGAATTTCCAAAAAACAATCCCCATTTTTGCATCTCAGAAGTAATTCAGATGCTACAACTAGTTNAAAAACCAAAACCACAAACAAACACTTTTTAATTTGATGATTCATTGCTTAACATCAGCCTTGAAATGCAGTGGTTCACAGAATCACAGAAGCACAGAATATGCTGAGTTGGAATGGACTCACAAAGAACATTAAAGAGTTAAACCTCTGGCCGTACATAGGACATCCCCAAGAGTCACACC
>VXAX01005253.1:153609-195415 GCA_013399835.1 Leptocoma aspasia | reverse complement strand
ATCCCTCCCTGGCCTGGCTGGCCACGCTGGGCCTGATGCCCCCAGGACAGAGCTGGCCCTCCTGGCTGCCAGGGCACTGCCCACTCACATTCAATGTGCCACTGACCAAGACCCCCAGGTCCCTTTCCATGGTGCTGCTTTCCAGCATCTCATTCCCCAGTATGTCTGTACCTCCAGGATTGCTCCATCCCAGGTACAGAATTCAGAATTTTTCCTTGTTCCCTTCATATGGTTGGTGATTGCCCAGCCCTCTCATTTGTTGAGGTGTCTCCACACGGCCTTCCTGCCTTTGAGGGAGTCAACAGCTCTTCTCAGTTTTGTATTATCTGCAAACTTGCTCTGTATCCCTTCTAGTTCCATGTCCAAGCCATTTATGAAGATGTTGAAGAGCACAAGGCCGAGGATGGAGCCCTGTGGAATCCCACTAGTGACAGGTCACCAGTCTGATGTCCCCTCATTTACTGTAACCTTTTGGGCTCCACCCATGAGCCAATTGCTCAGCCATCCCATGATGCGTTTATCCAGATGTGTGCTGGACATTTTGTCCAAAAGGTTCCTGTGAGAGACAGTATTGAAAGCTTTACTGAAATCCAAAACGGCATTGACTGGCTTCCCTTGATCAACCAGGTGGATTACTTTATCATAAAAGGGAATCAGTTTTGCTAAGCAGGAGTTTCCTCTCATGAAGCCATGCTGGCTGTGACTGATGACAGTGTTCAGTCATTCCATTAGAATAATGGCAACTTAGAAGAATAATAACAACTTAGAAAAAGATTTGCTGTATTAACTCAAGCTCAGCATCCCACAGGCTTCAGGAGGTACCTTCCCAGCCACCAGCTCCTGTGAACAGCTTCTGCTGGGTCATAAGGCCCGTGGCAGCACTCAAAGCACTTTTGAGGCTGTTTGCATATTTTCTGGGGTGGAAGTCAATTCAATTAAGCTTAAATTTGTCATTTGCCCCAGGAAATATCTTTTTGCAAAACTGCAAACTGCCTGAGCCCCAGCTGAGCCTTTCCAGGGGAATGAATAGCATTTAATTTAGTTAGGTATTGTCCTCAGGGCTTTGAGCTACACAGCTTTAATGGTGATAAATGCTGTTTTAAATGTAGCAAACATGCCTCTCTGTGACAGTGCATGACTGCAGCTCTCAGGTGTAATAAACCCAGAAGCACATGCTTTTGGTACTTGGTGCTGCTGTGCAGACAGTGGGAACACACGAGACCTTACCAAGTGCCCAGAGCCCAACCAAGGACCTTGTCAGGAGAAGCTGCTGCATTGGGGTTGTGCATCCTCTCACCTCAACCTGCTCTTTTTCTTTTGCAGTCTGGGAAGGACAAGGACGCTATTGATAAAGTCTTCAAGAACCTGGATGAAAACGGAGATTCCCAAGTAGACTTCAAAGAATTTGTCATCTTTGTGGCAGCTCTGACTTGCTGCTGTCACAAATATTTTGAGCAGAATGCAGCCAAATAGCTGTCAAACTACTCACATAAGCTGTCTTTGCGTGTGCTCCATATGCTAGTGATATGGATCCCTTCACTCCTCCCATGTACTGCCGTGAAGTTTGCAAGCACGCTGGACTGTAAAAATAAACCCTGCTGAGCTTATTCCCTATCCTGAATGCTAATTTCTTCTCATTTGTGGAACAGCCTGGGTTTAATGACTCCCACAAACTCACACTGAGTAGTTTCTCCCTTTCTCTGGTTTTAAAATTCTTTTCTTAGCCAAAAGGTTCAATATTCATTCCAGTGCAGAAGCTGCACAAGAATAAGGGCTGCTGGAGCCATTAATTAGCTGGAGGCTGTTTTTAATCACTAGCATCTCTGGGATGCATCCCAAACCCACACGTGTGCCACCATAGCTGTACAGGACAGGCCTCACTGGCACCACCTTTGAGTCTGTTTGGTACCTTCAGCTGTGTGGTTGTTGCAGGGCTGCCTTGTAGGTTCTTTCTTGGTTAAAAGAACAAAACAACCCCAAACACCTTTTCTGGTTTTTTTCAGCATGGAGGATTCTGTGCAGTTGTGCGTGCTAGTGAGCCATCTCACCCAGATCACATAGATTTCTTGTAAGACTTTTGTACCAATATATTGATATTACTTTAAAACAAATCTAAATACCCTCCCAAATAGTGTGCCACAGTAAAACAAATCTAAATACCCTCCCAAATAGTGTGCCACAGTATTTTTGCATGAAGCAAAAATGGCAGCAATTGTTGGTTCCTTACCTGAAAAATGTCTGGGTGGGGAAGTGGAAGAATTTGCTTTCAGAGGAGCAGGCCACAGCTGAACTCTGCAACTGAAGCAGTATACAGTCTGTATACAGTCAAATCTATATTTTGAAGTACTTTGCCAGTGAGCATCCCAACGCAAACTGCAAAAACATTAAATTTAGTTCCTTTATCTACGGAACAGTACTGGTGCCGTGCTAAGCCAGCAGCCAATTATTTCCCTGTCCTACTACATGTGCAAATGTGCTGTGTAGGTAGAGGTGCCACAAGTCCCTCTGGAGCCCCTGAAAGATCATGCAGCACAGCAAAAGCAGGAACAGGAGCTCAGTTTCACTGTGTTTCCTGAATCTGAAGTTACACCACAGGTTTCACCCTTTCATAACCCTATACAAACATATGTTGCTTAGGTGTATTCATCTTTTGGGGAGCTTGATGGGAAAATTTGGTTTTATTAGTTTACTTCAGCCTGTTTTAACCATTACAGGTTTTGTTTCATCTAGCTTGCTCTGGTGCTGGATGGCTGGAGATGAATTGCAGCACATCCATTACACTTGCAGAAGTACCATTACCTGCCTTATTGACAACAGTAACATTTTTCTGCATTACCTGAGCAAGAAAACTACTCGTCACCAAAATGTGCAAAAGTCTTCCCAATCCAGAGATCCCAAATTAGCCTTTTGTTCAGAGGCTGCTCCATATTACTGCCACTTTTTGAGATATCTTTACAGCTCTAATCCAGCATGGCTCTCCCTGTGGTTGCTGTGCCACTTGCAAGGGATGATTCCACCATCACATCCCTCACCATTTTGTCAAGGCTATAAATGAGCAAAATGCTCTGCTTACTGCAAAGCAAGCTAATTCTAAATACAGAGTCAAAAATTTCCTATATGGCACATTTATCTAGCTAGTGGTATAAACCATCCTCAGACGATGAAATCTTGGTGATACATACCACAAATTGATCAGTCTATCCTAATTTTTTGAAATGTATTTTTACTTTTACAAGTTTAGCATTAACACTTAAAGTTCTGCATTGCTTCATAATATCCATCCTCGTGGAATTTTTTTGGTTTTTACCACTATGTGGCACTAAATGCAGCCTTTTTATTGCTCATTGAGCCCAAAAGTCCATGTATCATTATAGAATGGAAAGAATCTGTGTTAAGATTAGAAAAAAAAAATCTGAAGTGTTCATAACATCATTTTTATGTCAATAAAATGGCAATTTTATGTATGGACAAATACCATATGTCCCATTGAGGGCATTTTACTGATTGCAGTGGAAACAGCAGGAGCTGAGGGCCAGGCAGAGGCTCCATCTCTTGAGTTTTTGGAAGGGTTTAGCTGCACCAGCCCAATTTCACCCTTGTGAAAGTGTTTCCCCTTACTTGTAAATCACAAACCCTCTGTGCAATTTATTGCGGCATTGTTCTCCATAGCATTGAAATTCCTTTTAAAACATAGCTCTTAAAGAGAATGTTGGTGAAAAGCTCTATCATCTCTTGTGAGCCAAGGGATTCACCTTGTTACTCTATTTTATCTATCAGATCTTTAGAACCACATTATTGAGCAGTGAGAGCTGACATACCCCATATTTCACTCTTATTTCATAAACTCCTTGCCCCCAGTCCAATATCCACACCATTTCACTCACCCATTAATGCCATTTTGTCCATTTTCCTGAAAATCTGTAGGCTTTTTCAGTGCTGGAGGACTGCTCACAGCAGTCCTGGTCACAGAAGCCCAAAGGTGCTTTGGAACTGCTCCACCTCCCAAAAGGGGTTCTGACTGACTGTGATGAGCTCAAGTACCTTTGTCTCCTTGAGGGAGTCCCAGGGCTGCCCCTCATTGTTCCTGCAGCCCCCAACCCTCAAAACTCTTACATTTGCCTTGACCCCTTGGTCCCATGTGAGGCAACACCTGGAGAGCTCAAAGCACGTGGATGCTGTGTGCTGCTTTGCTAACCCAAGGGAGCTGTGCATGTTCAGATCTGCATGAGGAGAGGAAAGAAAAGGGGTTCGGGGCTTTTTTTCTTTTTCCCTACAGATTTTTCAAAAGCTGTAACTCTGTGATGAATATTCATTTCTATGTAGTACTGAAAACTCAACTTGATGACACCTCAGAGAGAAAATGATCCAGGAATAAAAGAAATTAACATATAGCTCCCACCTTACCATAGAACAAAAGTGACTTTTCAGAATATGTTATTTAACCTAAAAGCATCTGAACAGAGTCACTTTAGTATCTTTCAATCCATTAATTTTGTTTCCCAGTATTATTAATTTTCACTATGAACCTACAGTTTACCCAGAATATACTGTGTATTTCCTTCCCTCGGTAAACTTTTGTAACTCAAAGTTCAAGCTACAGAGATGGTAGACCTGGTTTCATACCTGCCATTTAATTTCAACTTTTAGGCCTCAACATCTTATGTATGATGAGATAATTTAAGAAACGGTATAGGCAGCTGTAGGGGAAAGGAAAAGAACATAAAAGGCAGCTTGGAATATATAAGCTAACAGCTATGGCTTGTGCACATTTGACTTAGCTACCTGAAAGGAAAAAAACATATATGGGAAAATATATTACCAGCAAATGACAATATGGGAAATCAACATTTGTGATGAGTTCCAAATTAAGCAAGTCTTAAAGGCAGAGGTGAGAAAGTCAGCTGAGCGGCAAATCAACCAATAGGTATTTTTATAATACAGAAAAAATATAAATTTATATTAACATCAGATCGATTCTGTAGATTAAAATACTCCAGTATCTGTAGCTGCCATTTTGAAATCTAGTTGGCGCCTGTCAACATTTCAATTTTTAAAATGACACTCTGAAATTTGATTTCTGTGTGCATACAGGAGAAAACAGGCATAATGTCACCCAACCCTTAAGTCACTCGTGGCCATTTATGCTGCAGTTTTGGCTGGGAATATTCCTTGTTATTTTACTTTAAAGTTCACTGAGGCTCATTGAAAAAAATAATTCATCCAGTCAAGTACACTGTTTATCTCCCCAGTAACCTCAGTTTGGGGTTGAAAACAGGAAGATTTCTTTCCCCAAACCCTCTGAGCATCCTGCACTAGCAACGTGCACTTTCAACACTTGACCTGGAGTGTCAAGATCAAGCTTTTCACTAAATACATTTTAGCTGCTGGTTTCTTTACAGAAGGCGGGCAGGGGAGGAGGAGGAGATGTTACCTGTCTTTTATGTAACAGTCTCACTGTGAAACACTCCTGTAAGAGCTGGGAAATTGTGCTCAAACCTTTCCTTGAGTGAAACCCACCCACGCCAGCTGCGTGCAGCAAACAGCAGGAAGCTCAGGGCACCTGACACTGACTCCCTCCATCGTGGGAGATGCTCATGGGGCTGAGGAGGCCTGGAAAAGGTGGATGAGAAGCAGCACATCTCTCTAATCTGGCAGATGGAGTCCATGGCCAGTCCTGCAGGTGTCCGTGTCCCACATGGTAAGGGTGCATTCTGCATTTTGGTCATTTAATACAGACTATTTAATACAAAACCCACAGCTGGCATAATTGAAAAGATGTTTCTTGCCAGGTGAGTTCCCAAACCACTGAACAGTAGAAGTATGGTCACTGTTCTGGTCCTCTCTCTTGGACAATGTTCTCTGCAACAGGCTGAAAAGGTGCCAGCAGAGGACGAGAGGGAGCATCTCCTCCATCATTTTCTCCTCTTCCTTTTCCTTCTCCTCCTCCTGCTCTTTCTTACCCTCATCTTCTTTCCTGAGGGAATGTCTCCCCCTCCTGCCCTGTGAAACAGCAGGTGATGCTCAGCCCACCACCAGCATAGTGAAAGTCCTGCTGGCACATCTCCCCTGCCTTAACCACTCAGCAGCGCTCAGAGAAGCTTTTAAATAAGAATTAAGAAAAGCTGACTCCTGCTCAGGTACCTGGAGGGAAGGATTGAGGTCTCTATTTTGCTGAAACAGATTCATGACTGCAGCTCAGGGGGGTTCAGAGCTTGCCTGGCCTCCTCTGGGCCATCCCCTACTGCCTGTGTCATAAAGCTCCCCAGCAGATGTGCTCATGCTTTTGGGTCCCTTGCTGAGGTACTTCTCCCACGTGCCGGGAGCAGAGCCTTGGGGCTTAACACAGGTTTCTGCAGTCTGCTCAGATCCACCCACCTAGAAATTAGTCATTCCAGCAGCTAATTGACTATGGTTTTGTACAGCTTTTACAGGCCATTTTCTTCCCCAGACAAATTCCTTTCTCTTTCCTTCCTAGTCAATAATTTTTTCTTTATCCTGTACCAGCCTCTAAACCTGTGGGTCACAGCTCCATTCTGGAAGCTGTTCATTATCTGAAAGGAGAGAAAATTCTATTTTTTTAAGGATACAGCTCTGCTACTCTCCAGCAGGTGATCAATAGATGCATACACTATATTATACTGCAGGACTAGGCACCAGAATAGTTTATAAATGGGTTTGAGTTTGTCTTTTAAACCTTTTATTTGGATTCAAATAAATGTACTTATTTTCTTTTCCTCCTGATTTTATAACTTCCTATTTAGATGCAATTGCCAATAATATTTTCTTTTGTTTCATGACAAGAAGAAGTAGGCCTTTCTAGTATTAGGTAACTATTGACTGTTGCCTTCAGAAAGAACAAAAGGTTCCTGGAAAGAAATGGAGCAGAGATCTGCTGTGAGAGCCAGAAACTTCCCTTCCAGGAGGAAAGTACATGAACACAGAGACTGAAGCAACCTGCAGGTCCCTGCTACAGTTTTAGCCATGCTACCTAAAAAGGTTTAAACCTGATGAAGGCTTGAAAACCTAGGACTGTGGGTTTGTTTTGGAAGAATTTTAACGTTCAAGTATTTATTTCCCTTAGCCTGCAAAATCCTTGTTGTAGTGATTATAACTCCTTTCTTTCTCCTCATTGCCAAACCCTACTCTGTAATTTAAGTCTGTGATGCTTGGACCAAGCAGTTTCAGATGGAGATGTTCTGGAAGCCACCAATACATCACAAAAGTCAGTTTTGTGTTTCTGAGTTAACTTCCCCACCTGTGCTGACCTCAGTCTCCCCATACTCTCTGTGAGATTTCCTATTGTCAGTGCCAAGTTAATATGTTTAAAACACTGAGCAGTAAAATCTGCAGAACAGGCAAAAGGTCAAAGACCCAGTGCCCTCTGTTGCTCTTTCTGCAGGTAGGAAGAGGGTTGTCTGAAATGAATATTTAATTTCCCATGAGAAAACCAACTTCTTCTTTCCTATCACTGACTTCCCAAATGAAATGGATGAGAGAAAGAGAAAACCCAGAGTTGCAGCTGTAGGGGAACTGGAAAGGATCTAAAGTAAATCAAAATCTCAAGTAAGGTAGGAAAGATGCTAGGCTTGTCTTGGAGGGGTCTCTAGTTGGAGGTGAACACGTGTGCCTTGCCTAAGGCTCAGCTTGGGGCTCAGCCTGGGACTGGGGCTAGGAGAAAGGGAAAGGCCTGGCTGCAGTTTTAGGGTGCTGGAAAGCACCTTCCAGACCTAACCTGGGGCTGCTGTTTGAATGTTTGGTCTGAACATGTAGCTGAGTGCCCAGTCTTGTGCCACCTTACCTTCCAAATTCACAGGGACGCTGAAAGACACTCTGTTCAGGCTGGTAGTGTCTCCAGCCATCATTTCAGGGGTAGGTTCTTTTTAGTCTGGTTTTGGCAGGGATAAGTGCAATTCCTGCAAACCCAGGTACTGGATCTTTCCATCGGGAGATTCTGCTGGCTCTGCCTCGTGCTGAGGCAGCAGCAGATCCTCGCTGACAGCCTGCCCTGCTAACAGGCTGCAGGCACATGGCCTCAGCTCCACGAGCTGGAGAGGCAGGGAACACAGCAAAGGGCAGCAAAAAGCCAAAGCAGTGGAGTGGGGTGAGGCAGACCTGCAGGACAGGACACTTCCCTATATCCTTGTTTTTCTCTGCTTTTCATGCTTTCCTTCTTATTTTCTTCCAGCCCTAATATGAAGGAGCCTTTCAGCAGAAAGCCACTCTGTGGCTTATTCTGTAAATTACAAACCAAAGCATTTCTGTCCTGCAAAGTTCCCCAAAGACAAGCAAATGAGCTGTCCTCTTCTCAAAAGAGGTGGCTGCTATTTTGGCTCACAGTCCAGCCTGCACAACATAGTCTTTTCTTGCGAGTCCCACCCTGCTGCATGGCAGCTCAGTCCTTGAGCCCCCAGAAAATGAGGGTATTAGGAGCTGAATATAAGCAATGTGTGATTCCAATTTGCTCAGGCTGTGCCAAATTACTTTATTAATGGGCTGGTTTGCAGCAGGGATCAGATACAACAAAGGTGTGCTTTAGGCTGGGTTTTGGAGCCCCCTCAGTTTTAGAGCAATAAAAGTGAAGCAATGTTAACCTTCTTTCTGGACAGTATTGTCTACTGAAGCATGAGCTAAAGATCTCTCCATGGGCAGCCTGTCCTCTGCAGAGCTCAGTGCTAATGACAGCAGGACGACAAATAATTTTATTTTCCTGATACCTTTAATTAGGAAGTGATGGGTCTTCAAGAGACAGTTCAACAGTACTAAATAGCTGTTTAATCTTTATTTTGGAAAGTGCAGTGCCAAGCAAGTCCAGGGTCCATTTGGCTCTCCTCCTGCGATTATGCTTTTGGATTAAGTTCTCCTCCACAGGAATGTTTTAGGTAATCAGGAAAGCTGGGAAAAGGTTTTTTAGAGATATCCAGGGAAGCTCTGGACCAGTTCTCTGAGGATTAAGAACAGAGTTGCTGACAGCAACATGCAGGTAGTGATAACCATGTGCTTCAGGAAAAGCTGAGCGAGGCTGCCAACCCTAGACAGGAAGGGGAGACAAGAATGACCCCCACCACCCACCTCACATAGGAGCTCTGAGTCCAGGCAGGATGACAGTAAGAGGGGGTAGGTTTACATAGGTTTATACTATTACAAAGCATAATTTTGACCACATTAATACTTTGCCTCTCAGAGATGAGAGCATCTCTGGGCTTTCACGTTAACTGGGCTTGGAAACGTTTCCTGTAGAATCAGTGCAGGCAGAACCATCTCATATGGAGCAGAAGACACAGAACTGTAGAATCACAGAGACTCTGGAAGGCTGCTGTCCTGAGAGATGATGTCCAGAGCCACCTGTAAGCTGGCCCCATGCCTGGACCAAGACTCAGCAGCTCTCCCACCTGCAACTCCAGGAGGGCATCTGTAATCCACAGGTTTTAATGGTGGTCACTAGCTGCTGCACTCTGTAGATGCTGGTATGACCTCACCCTTTCTTCTAAATCTACCTGTTTTTGGAAAGAATAATCTTCAAATTAAAATAAACCAATTATTAGTATATTTTGCCATCCTGTGGAGTCTGTTATTGTATCTTGGGTTTTTAAAGGTTTTTTAGATTTCAAATTTTTAAAAATTAAAAAATTACGATTTTTTAAAGATTTGGGCTTCATATAGTCTTGTAAAACAAGCTTAAAATAAAAAATTTTTGAAAGTTTTTTTTTACTCTCTGAAAATGTACATAGTACTGAAGCATATCTAGAAAAGAACATGAAAAGAAAAACAGAAGTACAGGCCTGGTAAATGTGTCACAATTTATAGCTACATGGTCTTTCCAAACAGCATCAAAAGTCAGCTGTACTTGGACCAGAAGTGGTGACTCTCCTCCTGCCTGGCTACAGGAATGCTGATATCTGATCATCAAACTTTGGACCTTGGCATAAAGATGTGGGGATTAAGATTTTGGTTGGAGAAGCCCTTAATGTGTTTTTAAAAAAAATGCTGGGTCCCCAAATCCGGTGGATAGCAGAGAGTACTAAGTTTCATAGCTTGTCAACAATATGGGGTGATAGAAGACAATTCACAATTACACACAAAAGAGCCCTAAATGCTTTGCTATAGGACATGGTTTGTTCTCTGTTTGCATAGTGCCTTTGTTTCAAAGTACAAGTGAAGGATAACAGTACTGAAACATAAAGCAATATTTGACAATGAAAGCAAACAAGCCATCAGCTCTGGACTTCAAGTAAAAACAATAGATCGGGCTTACAGAGGAAAAGAAAAGATAAAGACAGTGGAAGAAGCAGCATAAAGAAATAGATTCCTATGACTCTATTTAGAGCTGAAATTGTGAATGAGAAGGAAATACGTTTTTGCTGCATCTCCTTGAGGGAAGAAGCAGAGACCATGTCCACCTTTCTTTTAGACCTCTTCTAGTGTTCTGCTTTGCTCACCATGGTGCCTAAGTCTGCAATACCCCATTGGAATGGATGCTGCAAGTTTTGGATTATCTAGAGTCTGCCTACCTTGCACTGATTTATCTGACCTTCTGAGAAGCATTGAAGTATTCAGCAAAATCATTTTAGCTTTGTTTTTGTCCCTCAAACAGCCAAATTGCCCATGCCCTTTGCCCTCCTCTTCCACAAAGAGATTCTGCCTCACCCTTGTCATCCCACCCCCCACTATGAGAGCTGAAATCGCTGTTCTCCCCTCCGTGCTCTCCCATGTGCCAGCTAGTGCTTATCTGCCTCTGCTGGGTTGGGACAGGCTCAGCTGGGCTGGGAATCACAGCAGACCCTCAGGAAGACAGCAGAAGATGATGTGGAAAAACTAAAAAGTATTCTTGTGGAGAGTGTGGGGAAAGGATGGAGATGGCAGGGGGCGGGGAGGGGGGTGTGGAGAAATCACCTCTCAGGGCATTAAACCAAGCCTGAAGTTACTCTTTCAGTGCAGGAAGGATGCAAACACTGTTGTCCAGAGAAAACCAGACGTATTTATTTCCATTGGCCATGGGTAAAGAAATGCAATGAACAACCAGCAGCTGAAGAACAACAGTGATGTCTGTGTTGTTCTGCAATTGGTTCCAGCCTGATGCACTGGACAGGAGCAGACTCTGTCTTCCCAGTCCAGCCTGGGAAATCTTGAAAGCAAACATATGGAGAAATTTGAGGCCTGGAGATAAGTGAAGATTCCGCAAAAGACAGGCAACGTTGCAGACACATCACATGAAGGCTTTGACCTTCTGAAAACCCAGGAATTAAAATCATAATTAACAGCTGTGCCAACAGGTTTTGGCTCCACTTAACGTGATCCCTCCAACCAAGGCTTGAGCCTTCATTTTCTTCCCAGACTGGCTTCTGCAAGATCAAGGACTATTTGCTCCAACAGGCTGGCCACTGACCTACATAGAGCAGCAAAGCTGAGTGAAATAAAAGGAAAAGCCAGACTTCCTTTTTAAAAATGATCTAAGTTTAGAAACAATTTAGATGCTGATGTAGCTGTGTGGCTCCAGAAGCTGCAGTGCCTAAAGCCGGTAGTTTAATCTGTACCTGGCTCTTGGCAGATCCTGTTCTGCTGCTGATTTTCCAGCTAAAAAATACCTATTTAAGGAATTACTGGTTCTGAGAGGCACAGGCATAGATGGAGGCACAAAGCAACCATATTTCTTAATATGTAACAGTTTCTAAACATAGTATTTTATATTAATTTAAAGAGATCTGCTCAAATTTATGTATGATGCCCAACTCAAAGGAAGTTCAAATTCCTGATCTAGGTCCCCAGGCAGTATGGCAAGATAAGTAAAAAGTGTTAATAATATCTCTCATTGTGTCTCTAGTTGCTTATGAGTCTTCTAACAGTTTTCAGAGCTGGGATCTTCCAAACTCCTTGGTGTTGGTCTAACTCCAACATTGTTGCTTCCAGTGATTGAAGGATTCATTCAAAATAGATCCCAATATGAATATATAATTTGGGATACGGAAGTGAATTTATTTCTATTCTTATGGAGTAATATTTTGATGCTTAAATCCCATTAAGTCAACCTTCTGTCATCCCTCCTATAATTTATCCTGGTAGATCCTATGTTCATCTCGCTGTTGTTGAAAGTGGTTGATGTTTGATGACCAAGCACATAGTCAATCATATAATTTCTTAATTTGTATCAGGAGATTTTAGAAGTGCAACTCATAACATATCTCAGCAAAAAGGCTCTTACATGTGACATATTACGGGCCATCCATTTTGTGATCGAACTCATACAGCAAGATTAGTTATCATCTGTAGCTCAGCTGTTATTTTTACTGGTTTTCAAAGCCCTGGGGAGGATTTTGTAAAGCTATTTAGCCTGAAGGAAGGGATTAAAGAGGTTTCTCCCCATGAAACATCTGTTGCAAATGTACTTTCTAATATTTGGAACAGAATGTTAAAATTAATCAGAAAGGGCAGGAGTCTCTTCCCTGGTCAGCAGCCGTGCTCTCTGCTCAGCCATCCCACTCCTCCTTTCCCAACCCAAAACAGAAGCTGCTCCCAGCAGTATGGACCACAGGACTTTGAATGTTGTGGCTCCCAGTGCCTTGATGGTATACTTCAACTTTTTCCTCAAGCTCTCCTCCCTTTTGTCAATTAATGAGAAAATAGGATTTGAAGTGACTGTTGCAACCAGAAAGTCCAACCATCCATGAGCTCCTTCCCTTCCTGCCCTAATTCCCAGACTCTCATGTGTTTTTGGTATATTCACTTGCACACACTTTTTTTTCCAGACAGGTACTTGCTGGAACAGTGTGTAATTGTGCCTACTTTGAGCAATAGCTGATTATTTTCCCAAATGGAGCCCACCATCTAGAATCCCCCTGTGTGATCTGTGTGATTTTAAAACCAAAATAAAAGACTAGAGAATTAAACAAAGTTGGGTACTAGCAGTTCTGATACCGATATTGCCCAAAAGCTGCCATCTATACCTTTCTTCTCCTCACACAGGACTCTCTCAAGGCCATTTATCTCAGCCCCAGAATAAAGCCTGTACTCCAGGGACAAGGATAACTTTTTTCTCTAGTAGCAGATAGGACTAGACTCTGCTTTTATAGAAAGCAGTGGAGGGGGAAAGGAAATATCTGGTAATAAGCAGGCATGTTCACTACAGAGCAATATATAGTGAGCAAACTCTAGTGCTAAAAGAAATTGGATATAAACAAATTCTCAGTTATTCTCCTGGTTCATCAGGAGAGATGAAAATCAGGTGGAAAGAGAGAGCTGGAAATCAGAGGAAATTTCCAGAGAAATTGAGGAGACCCAACATAGTCTTAGTGCTTCCATTCATTATCAATTTTAAGAAAACAGTCTGGGAATTTTTCTCAATATAGGTGGAGAAAGAATTACAAACTCATGCTTATAAATGCTGGGCTTAGTAAACTGAAGCCTCAGGATGGTGGGGGAATGGCTTACTGGTAGCATCACAGCAGTGTCCTAGTCAGAGCCATAAGTGACACTGATCAGCCTTCATTTCTGTCCTCAGTTCATCCAGACAAGCTACGGACCCCTTAAAAACACATTATCATTGCTGCTGCTGCTGGTGCCTCATCAAATGCAAGAACAGGAGTAGCACAGCTGCGGATGCTGCAGAATGCTTAGCAGGACATACCTGTCCTTGTCACTGCATGCCCCCAGCTCAGAGGAAAGGCACTGAAGTGCCTCATTCCCTGGGCCAAGGTCACCTGCTGCAGGTGCTCTGCTGCCAACAGATGCGAGTGCAGGAACAGTGCTGAAGCAATGGGGGTGCACCTACAGTGCTTGTGCTAAGAAATAACAAAGCAAGGATACTAAGGCAACAAATCCCAAACCTGGCTGCTTGGGGGCCTCCCAGGCGGGCCCTAGACCTACACTCTGTAGTCATCTGGGAACAGAAGAGGTTTATTCTGTAGAGCCAGGCTGTGCTAACAGAAAGTAGAACAGACATTTTTAAAGTACTTGTTTCAGGCTGATGTATGGAAGAGTCAGAGATAGAATTTCCAGTGCTGAGCATGAGGACAAGGTCATAAATAAGAAGGCACACAGTAAAGCTCCATCAAATGCCTGTACCTACTGCTACATTGCTAAGCAGTAACACAGAGGTTGTACCAGAAATGCTGGTGAATACATCCTGAAATCTGAGAGGATACAATTACTGAATGGCCAGGATTTCTTTCCAAGGCAATGAGGAAGGTATGACAAGTCTTTTCCTATCACTTATAGGCACAGGCCATACTGTGGTAATTTGTGAGTCCACATTCAGTGCTTTTTCAGACCTTGTGGTTGACAATAAAAAATTAGTGAAACATTTGAGTTCCTGCCTACTGAAAACTGGAGTAAATCCAGAGCAATGTCACAACAGGTCATAAACCAGCCTGTAAATAACCACTGAAAACCTGAGCTGTATTAAAACTGGTGATAGGTGATTAAAAAAAGCTCTTGTTCCCCTCAGACTATGTGCCCACAACCAGGTGACATGCTGCCCCCTCCGTGGGGATGGCTGGGACACAACTGTTGACTTGGCAACTGCTGCTGTAATAAAATATTTTCCCTCTGGATCAGAAAGCAATAAAAACATAGTGACAAAATGCACCCTGCATTTTTTTCTCATGTAATAAATCTGCTTTTATATTTAAAGAATGTGCTTTTTCTCCTGGGAGGACACAGCTATGGAATATTTCTCTCCTCAGAATACATCATAGCAGCCCAATTTCAGTATAAAGGGGTGATGCAGAAGTGCAAAAGAGAGATTCTGTGCAATTTGCTGCTGGTGAAGGCTCAGGATATGTTCAAGGGGTATCCATGGGCTTTGCTGAAGATTCTGCAAGGAGCAAGCCATTATACAGCTTGCAGGCTCAGCTGGCTAATGCAGGACAGAGGTCTGCCCAAGCCTTCCTGACCTTGGGAAAAGGACTGTCAAAGTCCCCCACGCTAACACGCTCCTGAGATTAGCCCACGGCAGGTGAGAGCACTTACTTGTTCTGTAAGACCCCTACAGAATATGTACAGCAGTTGTGACCTGCTCTTAAAGCCTTTTGAGTCAGGATATTCAGATAATTGCTTCTGTTGAAGGGTGGGTGTATGAGAAAGGAGCTAAAGCAATTTCCAGTAACATCCTGCCTTAGGAGGACCCTGCCTGGCTTCAGGGGACATGGAGTTGTTCCCTGAAAGGAGTAACTAGAAATAACTGCAATCTTACATGGCATCTGCAGCCAAATCTCAAACAGAGATGACAAATGCCTCGCCTTGAATATATTCTTGGCTTTTCTATTTAATAGAGGTATCTATTAACTAATTATCAGCCAGGATTATACAGCCTTCCCAAGTACATCAGAATCAGGATTTGTGGTGTGCATGATAGCTGCCTCTTTTCCTACATTTTTTACAAAATAAATGCATGCAGCGAGGCAAGCCTCTGAAACACATTTAATTAGATAAGCTGAATCTGCAATGTAGAATTTGGAAACTGTCCAGGTTCAGGATGGATAATTCAGTAACTTGGCTGGGTGATAGGGGACACTGCTGCTTTGTGTGTGAAGCTCTTCTGGCTTCCCACTCCATCCCAATAATGTATTTGACCAACCCTTCTCCTTTCTACAGGTTGTGGGGTTTTTACATTGCCAGGCCTCTACCCTGAAACACACACACACAAACACACAGAGGAGTAGAGGACTGGAGGTGAACAGATGAATTTGCACAATTATAATCTGGAATTCAAGGTGCCAGCTAACTGCACCCTAACTATGGACTGCTCACAGGTTGGAGTTAATTCACAATGATCCCAGTCACTGTTATTTAACGCTGTCTGAGAAGACTTGGAGGTGTGCACATCCTCTGTATGCCCATTTCAGGAGCCAGAGACAAAACCCCATTGGGCAGAGGGCAGTGGGGAAATGGCAAAGCTCCCAGTGAGCACAGTGATGGGTTCTGCTGCTAGAGGAAAGAGGGAGACTGAGGCCTGGGGGGAACGTCTTCAGTGGAGGACAGAAAGCTCCAATTATCAAAGCTACACAGAAGATTAAAAAGAGGAGTCATTGCCTGGCATTTTCTCTCTCAAGATCAAACTGCTGGCCAGCTCCTGGGAAAGGGAAATTTGAAATCAAATTGCTTCCAGTGTCAACTGGAGATCTAAAATAATTCTTAGGTAGCTTGAAAATATTTGGACTTGACTGACTGTGGTAGTGCTGGAACCCCATGGAAAAATATGGTGAGGAAGGAGGAGACAGGGCTGAAAATGCAGGAGACGTGCTGTGCTTGCACAGCAGGCTGCTGGTCCCTGGGCAGCCTGTCATCACTCCCTGCTGCTCACAGAGCAGGTACTCCATGTGTGCCTGCAGAATACGACAGAAAAACACATCTGTGCTCCAGAGGATGCTTCAGCTTCACTGGCCTATGATCAGGGATCAAGGTGTGTCTGACAAATTAAGAATTTTTAAATGACAAATCATGTGAAGGTTGATTTCAGAGGGCTTTGTGTGCTTGGCTGGGTTATTATGTGTGCAATAAGGTGCAGGCAGTGATTGGAACATTTCCTGCAGCTCTCTCCTCCCTTGTGTGAGTTCCCTGATACTCACTAACACATTTGCTTTCACTGTATAATCTGCCTTACTGTGAGGAGTGCTTATTTTCATCTGCCTCCCTGACGAAGTTTTACAAGCTGTGAAAGCAGACTGTCTTTGAGACATCTAAGACCTGATTCCTTTAGGTTGAAAATTTTGGGGTTCCATTTTGGGAAAACAGTTGTGGTGTAGCTCCATTGCGGGAGACCTCTTTAAAAGGCTGATTCCAGATGTCTCTTTCAATTAATCATACTTTCCAAGAAAGTTTATTTAATATGTCAGAGTTAAACAAAAGTTTAATCTGCATATATCATGCAGATGCAAATAAATTACCTGTTCAACTCCAAGAGCATTCAAGCCTCATGAAATTCCTTTGCTGGTAGCTGGATGGATTAGCTGAGAACATTCTGCATAAGTATAGCTCTTCAAATTAGAGCTAAACCCATTGTTTTTGGTGACAGGGCAGCAAGGAAGCCTGTGCTTTACCACCTTTAATAAAAGAACAAGAAGCAACAGCGTTTTCTTTTTCCAAGATTCTCCAGTGAGTATTTTTCACCAATGTATTTTTTTCCTTCAAGGTAAATATATTGCTCTTTTGCTGGTTGAAAAATGAAGCCAGAGAATCTATGTTAATCTCATCATTTTAAGCTGAAAAATGCCACCTGTGCTCTAAGAAGCTAACAAGAATAAATGGCAGACCAGCATGAAGTTTCCTCTCTGACTTTACTCCTGTTGTGTGTCTGCTGTCCAGACAATTCCTGAACTACAGAGGCCGAAGTGCTGCCTTTATACTGCACAAGAGCACTTCAGCCCTAAGCAGGTTTAGCTGTGGGCACATACCAAGTCCATTTCTTCTAACAAAGATCTCCCCATTTGTCTTCCCAGCACATACCAACATCTTTTCTGCAGAACAGTCGCTACCGCTGCTGGTCCTGCATTCAGTGTCCACATCTGTGCAAGACAAAGAAAGAAACTGAGGAAGTCTCAAGCCAAATTAAATGGCATAAACTCCAGGTACTGTAGGAATATGGTGAGACTGGAATAATCTAATTTACAGTTAACAAACCCAATTCTGGCTAATTTCAATCAAATCTGATACACAGCTCCAGAAGTCAATGAGAACTGAGAGAGATGAACAAGCAGACAGAACGTTCCCTATAAAACCAGAAAAAAAAAATCACCCAGGGACTGCTTTGTGCTGTTAGGCCTCAGCTTAGAAAACATACACCACCCATATGCAAATTCTCAAAAGGGCAGGAAAAGCTTCTTTAGCAGGTAGAAAATCATGCTGATATGCTGCCCTATGTGCATGTCTTATTGCATGCACAAATCTTTTCCAAAACAGACCTTCCAGCTGTGTTCCTGCTTCTATGTGGGACAGATGCTTGGCCAAAGCAATATCTTTTGCACAAAAGTCCTATTCTCACACCACTACCAAGGCTTAGAGTTTCAAAGTGTGTATGGGTAAAGGTAGCACAAGACTTGCTGTGCTAATTTTTCTCCTTTGAAAACAGCCAGCTGTACAGACAGAATGGTCTTGCAATGTGCTACAGATGTTTTTCACCTCTTACACAGAGAGTGTGACTTATAAAACAAAAATTTAGTATTTTTACGTGTCATAAAAGGCAGGTTTTAAAAACAAATGAAATATTATTGAACAGATTTTTATATGTCTTAAATCCTTCCCACAGTCTCTTCTGCACCAAGACCAGTCCAAAAGTATAAGGCCCAAAATATATTTCCCTTAAAGTGCAAAGGAAAATAATTTTATCACATCTGATGTAAACATGAAATTCAGGGCAGCATGTTGTCCTAGACATTTTGAGGCACAAGCATCTCATTTACACTAAGATTCTGCTCAGTGTCTCAAGGCTGCACCTCTAGCAGTGGCATAATCATTGGGTTGGAATAGTTTAGCATGACTTTAGAGAAATCACAGAGCTTTTAAGGAATATCAGCAAACCCATATAATGGTAAAGGTTGTGTGGCACAAAGAGGAAACTGTGGAAATCAGCCTTCAGAGGATCATTCTGGCCACAGATGTAATCCAGATTTAAAGGGCAATCTATAGGAGAACTACGACCCATGAGAGTGAAATTAAAGCAGGTATGTACTTCAAAGGAATGAAGAGCTTAGTTAATTTTAAAAAATGCAAATTCTAGCCTGATAACATGAAAAAAAAGGATATTAAGGTGTTCCAAAGTTCTCTATTAAGAAGTACAAAGATGCCTTGGTCAGAGGAGGTCCAAACTAATGTCTTATTAGTAGTTGGATGGTTACTATGTGCTTCCACAACAGGATAAAATGATATTGAAAAGTTTCCAACACTGTTTCCTAATATATCAGGATGGGGTTTAGAAGGAATTATTTATTTTTAAAAGCATCTAATGAAGAAACAGAACTGCTAGTCAAGGTGACGACCAGCCCCAGCTGTGTGACACTTTGTTTGGGTACTGTACCAAGATAACTTTAAGATTACAGCCTTTCCTCCCAGGTTAAAGTCCATTGTCCAGGTGGACTGTCAGATTAGCCCCATTCCTGAGCAGATTTGCCTTTCCCTTGTATCTCTCAGGTTTCACTACCTTCTGCCTTTCTCCATCTGATCGGATGAATTATCAAAGCATATTTTTGCTGAGCAGGAAACCCCATCCCAGTGCAGCATGGGCAGATTTTCAAAAGAACCCAGTCTTGGTTTTGACGAACAGAGAAGATGAAGCCCGATAGTCCATGCAGAGTCCACCAGGTACTCCTGGAGATTCACCAACAGGTTTCCTTTCTCTGAAAAGCCTCTACGATTTTACTTTTTAAACTCGGGCTCCATCACTGCCACCTCTCTGTCTCCACACCCTCCTCTGCACCTTCCTGCTGCCTCCTTGCCCTGAGCCTCTTGCTGACATCTGCCACATTGCCTCGTCCCACACCTCTCCTGCTCCCGCCTGGATCTCCTGCAGTCAGGGCTGGAGCCAAGCCAGGCAGCCTTGGTGGAGTTTATCAGCTCAGATTTGCCAGCAGCAGGTCTTGGATCCCTCTGGGGCTGGCGTTCCCTGCCACCAAGGCGTGCCTCTGCTGACTGAAGCTGACACTGAGGAGCCTCAGTGTCACCCAGAGCCAGCGGGGATCCGCAGCAGTGTCCCCTTCAGCCACGCCAGGCTGCACCAGGAGCCTCTGAGCACATGACTGTGTCTGTGCATCTGAGATCTGCCTGTCCAAAGCAGCACCTCTGGTTTGCAGAGGGTACGAGGCTGCTGCTGCTCCCGGGCTAATGAGCACTCACCCTCAGCAGGGCCAATTAGTCTGGGGAGGAGGGGGGGTTAATTCTGTTGCAGCACTGGCTCATTTTCTAGTTGTGACCTTGTTTGTCTCTAATTTGGGTACCTTTGCATGTTGTCACACTACATCCTCAGACCTGGCAGCATCCATACTACTTCAGAAATACCACTTAGTCCTCTAGTTCATATGAGCTTTGTCATGCTCAGCAAAGCTATACATAAATACATTTTAAACATCAGGCACCAGCACACTTCTCAGGTGTTTCAGGAATCCAGCCCACACAGCCATTTAATGCCAACCTGGGAATGGCTAATTACTGCTTCATGCAAAACATGGACTGACACATTTTTTGCTGTATCTATCACAAAAGGAACCAAAATGCAGCATAGAATATAATAATCAAATTAAAATTCTAGTGATCACCACACTACTAGCTCACATGAGGAGGGGACAGCTAGAATGGGCACCTAGAAGGCTGAAAATCCACAGGAAAATCTAACTTTAGTGACAAGTCCTGAGAACTGATTACATTTATTTGAAGATTGAAATCCTGTTCTGTCTCCTTCACTTGCTCATGAGAGAGGAAACTAACACTTAAAAGTTGTATATAAAGCCTTCAAGAAAACATTTTAAATGAGGTGACTGTCTTCAGTTTTACTTTCAAAATAAATTCCCTTATACTGGGCTCAAAGTCACAAGGCTCAAGGCAGTGGTAGCAAAAAATTTTAGTAGGCCTTTACCATAAAGATATAACTTAAACCAAAGAACAGTTAAAATTTTAAAATCACGTTATTGCCGTAATTCTCCAAGTAGCAACTGTATTACTAAAGACATTATGAAAAAAATATGGAATTTTCCTGATTAGTAGAAGCAGTAGCAGGACAAAGAAAAAAAAAAAAAAAAGAAAAAAGGTTTTATTCAGTATCTTTGAGGCATAGACAGAACCAAATTTCTGTAAAATTGTCTCTTTCATCTGTCAGAAAATTGAGCCTGTAATTATGTTTTAGATCTTGGTAGAGACTTGGTATTTATATAATTGTTATCCAGTCCTTCTTTAGATGTATGTTAATGTGCCATTTTTTTGAATTTTCATGTATAGATGATTCATTTTCAGCAGCAGTAAAGGAATCTTGAAAATATTCATCTCTTTTTTTCCACACATTTTTGCAAATCCGGTCATAGCTCTGCACGGATGGGAGTTTGTAACCGAGTATTTTCAGGCTGCATATTTACAGAAGCAGCTCTGCGCTAATGCGAAGTAACCACGGAAAGCTGTGACAGGCTTCAGAGTCCAGCAGCACTGTAAGGAGATATTGGAAACAAGCTGCTGTGGGGAATAGCTCTGTTAAATAGCGAGTACAGATGTGGTGGTTGCAGGGCGCTGGGCGGGGGGCCGGCAGCGTGGGGAGGCACGATTAGCGGGGCCCGGCAGGGACGGGGTTATCGCCGCCGGGGACTCCTGCCAGGTCACGGGACAATATTTCCCTGAAGCGCACAAGCTGCAGGAGTTTAGCCATAATAAAACAGGATAAAGCGTGTTTTCGTAAACACGGAAAGGACGCAGGCTAGCGCTGCAGAAACAGCTGCCAAAACTGTCGGTGTTTCGTAGTCTGATTTTATCAGCTCCAACACTTTAGATATTTCATTCTTCATAGAACATTTGAACAGGAATCAGGGGCCATGAGTAGAAATTTAAGGTATGATTGGGGGGAAAATATTTTCAAAGGAATATGGTGTTTGGGATTTTCTTTATGCCAAATCTGGTACAAACAGAAGGAAATGAGGGGGAAAAGATGTAAACTTTTTTATCAGACAGATTTTCCCACAGAATGATCAGTGTAGCACAGACGCTCATTTCAATTTGTGCAACATCTAGTTTAGGGAAGTGCGTGAATATCACAGGGGGAGTTTCAGAATTAAATGTCAGCATCTCTCAGACCTGGATTCTGCACAGAGAAACCAAAAGGAAAACCTCAGGCACTGCTGGCACTTCCAAGATTGCATCAATAACTGTGTTGCTTCACTCATCGCATGCTTGCTGCAGGGTGGTATTTTTGTCTGCAGTTACAATGCTGCAGCATAGTGATAACTCACTGGGAAAGTGCATGGGCCTTCACTGTGTAGTTTCCTCTGTGCTTGGGCTGATCTTTCAATCTTTCAGCTTCAGCCCTACCAGGTGCCTTGGCAGGACTCTGGGTAGCTCTGTTTCAGACTATGTCAATGCCTTCTTTTTTTTTTTTTTTTTTTGGTTATAAAAGGGTTTCCACATTTAATCCTTAATTCCTGCTCAAATTTTAGAGATTTGTCAACATATTAAAAAGTTGCATGTGGGCACCTAAATGTTTAATCCAGCTCTGTGTCTACTGCTAGATGACTTGGGCATTACTCATGTACTCTTGTACAGCTCAGAAAGCTTGTGCTCGCAGTCCTTGCAGGGCCATACTTCATGAGTTAAGAACAGCTCTCCATGCTCAGCCATGTTTGGCCTTGGCATGTTGCATTTGACAAGGCCAGCTGTACTCGTCAGGGTCTGGGCGTCTAATCAAGCAGAAAGAGCAGGCAGCTATCTCTGGCGGCCTCCCCCATTCCCCAGCAGAACACATTTTTCCAGAGCCACTGATACTCTTGCAGCAAGTCTTACAGACTTTAGTCTTACAGATTTATGACTAGTGCCCTCAGGAGCTACTGCAATGTTCCTACTTCATTTGATAGTAATAGTTACAGTAGCACAAACTGATAACATTTACAGAGGATCTTTCTGTGAATTACTTGTATTTACAGAAAAAAAAATCCATTAATATTTCCTTTCTTTCCAACATTCCATTCTGTCAGTATGTGTGCTCCTGCATTTGTATAAAAATATCCTCAAGACACTCATGCCCAAACATCACTTAAACATGCACAAATACATATATAAATTTACAACAAAAATACAGGATGGGAATTAAAGAAAAGAAATACACTCAATATACTCTACGAGAGAAATGCACTAAAGAAATACCTGTTTTAAATTGCCCATTCAGCCCACACACAGTCCAAAACCTACATTGTGCAGTGGGAAGGTCCCCTCCACTACTTTCAGTTGAAGTACACAAAGCTCAATTTAGCAATTAGATAAAAAGGTTCAGCTAGTTTCTAATTTCCACATGTTCAAGCACATGACTCAATTAGCAGCAACATTTTGTGGATTAGCTTTTGCAAGCCCTGCTAGAGGGGCCTCGTGTTCTGAGCCTTGCTGGAACTGCCCACGGATGAGCTAATGCACAGGTGAAACCTGCACAGCCCCGTGCTGCTCACTGGAGACACTCTGCATGTGGGGGTGGGGTCTCTTCTATTAACTCCAAGTGTTTTCAACATCTCAAAATTACTTGTTTGATAGAGGGCAGTAAAGAAAGGTGAGAAAGGCTGTCCCTTTGACCTATAGTGTGGTGCTGTGCAGTAGCACGCAGTTGCCTCGGATGGTTTTTATGCCCAGGATTAACAGGGATTGGGAACGATGCCGAAGCAGTGTGCTGAATCAAGGGTCGGAAATCGCTTTGCGGGGCAATTTTTCTGGTAAGATAAAAAACAACGATGATTTCCAAGTGCAAACAAACACCCTAATGGCCTATTTTCAGAATTTGTTTATTTAATCTCAATTTTCGTACAGTAAATGGTGCAGCTAAGACTTTATTTGGATGATGTGACAATGTTGTGTTTCAAGGCACAGAGGTTTGGCTGCAAGTGACAAAATTATCAGAAATTTTGGGAGAAGTGAATGCAAGTAAGTTTGTTAGACTTTGACAGCAAATGAGAGAGAAAAGAGGACATGCTTTTGGTCAGAGACATCATATTATGCCATTTTTTCCTTATTAGGGAAAGCAGTGAAGCATTTCTTCTTATGCTGAACTTGCTTCTGGTAGTTGTGGATAAAATTACTTTAAAATATGCATTATTTTAAAAAATTTGTATCTTCCAACTATATAGTGAACTTCAACAACAACAGCAAACAAGAATCTCTTGGATCCATTCTCAGTCAGATGGATTTCTAACTCTGGCTTTATTTTTCCCCTTATGCTCATTTTGGCCATATGAAAAATTCAGCATTAGGGAAGGTGAAACATTTCTTTTGCTGCCAAGTCCTTCCCTCATAAAAGCATCACGCCTTTTTTTGCCTTATCCTTGATTCTCCGTGTCTTTGTTCCATTTCCTCTCCACAGTGTCCAAGCATCATAAAACCCAAAATTCTCTTTTCTCTGGGTTTCTAATAATTATCTCTTACTTGTTTGTACAATTTTTCTTCTATTCCCCCTTAAGAAAATTGCCAATGCTCTACAAAATGCATATTGAATAATAAAGAACTATTATTGCTGGCATAGCTGTAAGCACACTCATGAATTATTATTTAAGTTTGATTGCAAATGATTTACAGTTAATCTTGCCTCAAATATATACATGTATTGAGAATATCAGTAGTATCTGTTACAGACAGATGTCTCCAAGTTTTCTGGGACAAGAGGAAAAAATCCTGTCTTGATTTGCACTATAGCAGTCTCAAGAATATGACTGTGGAATAAAAGTTCTTTCTTCTTTTCCCTTAACTGAAGGACAAATTCACACAGTTCATCATGCCGAGCTAATGTATTTATGGTCCAAAGAGTTCTCCTCACTCCCAGACTTCAGGCTTACAGTGGAATCCAAGGTATGTAATGATGATATGAACATGATATACTTTACTGTAACCTGTACTTCAGGCAGCTGTTAATGCCAGTCTAGCTCCCTGTAGTCTTCAGCCAAAGGAAGGTTGTCTGCAGCATATGCACAGCTCCAGTCCCAGCATACGTCCTGTGAAGTCAATGGCATGCTGAAGTAGATGCCACAGAAGCAAACAGCCATTTGTTGAAACTCAAGTCTCAGATGTTAACATATATTTGGGATCATTTCCCTGCCTAAGAAAGAAATTAATTTCCTTTCTGCCCAATTATAATTGCGGCAGCATCTAAAGTCTTGCACAAAGACCCAGAAACACATTCTACTAAACTTTATGGAAACACTGGGAAAGATGGTCCGGCTCCAAAGAGATAAAAGTCAAAGGTGGCAAAAAGGTCAAAACACAGAAAGGAGAAACCAAGAACTTCAGTGGGAAGGGAAACAGAGAGATACACTGACCTCTTGACTCTGCTGAGCATATCAGGAACAGAAGGATCTGAACTCAGGCTGTTGGCTCCTAGTCTAGTCTCCTACTGTATGCTGCTGCTTGTGACAGTCTTGGTCAGGAGGGACATGCCTTACTCTTTCAATATTGCCCCAAATAATCTCTTTTTAAGTTGTTTTTGCTATGTAGACCCTTATATACCCATAGTACACCAAGTAAGTTTGCAGATGACACTAAATTGGGAAGAGCTGTTGACTCCCTTGAAGGCAGGGAGGCCCTGTGCAGACGCCTCAACAAATGAGAGGGCTGGGCAATCACCAACCATGTGAAGGGAACAAGGAAAGGTTCTGAATTCTGTATCTGGGATGGGGCAATCCTGGATGTATGGACATACTGGGGAATGAGATGCTGGAAAGCAGCACCATGGAAAGGGACTTTGGGGTCCTGGTCCACAGAAAGTTGAACAAGAGTCAGCAGTGCCCTGGCAGCCAGGAAGGACATCCCTGTCCTGGGGCATCAGGCACAGCATACCAGCCAGGCCAGGGAGGGAATTCTCCAGCTCTGCTCTGCACTGGGGCGGTCTCACCTCAAGTCCTGGGGGCAGTTTTGGGTCCCACAATAAAAGGAAGATATTAAACTCTTAGAGAATGTCCAGGAGGGCAGCGAAGACGGTGAAGGGCCTGGAGGGAAAGCTGTGTGAGGAGTACCTGAGGTCACTTGGTCTGTTCAGCCTGGAGGAGACTGAGGGGAGACCTCACTGCAGTTACAGTTTCCTCATGAGGGGAAGAGGAGGGGCAGACATTGATCTCTTCTCTCTGGTAACACTGACAGGACCCCAGGCAATGGCCTGAGGTTGTGTCAGAGGAGGTTTAGGTTGGATATTAGAAAAAGGTTAATCATTCAGAGGGTGTTTGGGCACTGAAACAGGCTCCCCAGGGAAATGGTCACAACACCAGCCTGACAGAGCTCAAGAAGCTTCTGGACAACACTCTCAGGCACATGGTATAACTCCTGGAGATAGTGCTGTGAAGGGCCAGGAGTTGGACTGGATGATTCTTGTGTGGGACCCTTTCAATTCAGGAAATTCTAGCATTTTACAATGCTACATTTTCAGCCCCAGTTTATGCAAGTCATGTGTTGCTTTATTAAACAGAAATCATTGTATTTTTTTGTGAGCGCAGATGCTTTCAGTAGCATTCAGGCCAACAATATCCTACTCCCTTAGTAGTAGCATGTTTATGAACATGCTATGCTTATGTACATGATGTGGATCAAAAATGTTCACAGTGAGCTTCTCTGCAGCATCTGTTAGTGGTTCTGGTCCTCAACTGTCAAGGAAGGGAATCAATCAACCTTGTTGCTTGTCCTTGGACTCCTGCTCTCATTGATCTGCAAAAAAACAAGAACATGATCAATTTTGAAGTTTAAACTTTCAGAAAGCTAAGTAGTGTGGAAGGATTATTTGGTTTTATTTACATACAACATTTCTTCTACGACATCCTCATCGGATGTTTATTTTTGTGCAGCAGTATGACATTGCTTACCTATTTGTGCTCTTTTTCCCTTTTTAAAATATTTTTATACCAAACTGCTGTTGGTAAGCAGTTTTCATTTTTGAATTATTAATTTTAATTTAGTAACATTAAATCATGTTTATTAGTACCTAAATGTACCTCAACTATGAAAATACCAGGTGAAGAATTATCAAAGGCTTCATTAACCTCATCACATACACTTACAACTTCTCCCTATACTCTTATTTATGTGCTTACATTAGTGAAAATAATGGCAAGATGTATTGATTCTACTGTGGATTAGATTTTAATTATTACAGTTCATAGAACAAAGACATCATTAAATTCATGCAATGCACAACTGCTATAGGATAACTTACCTTCTTTGCAAAATCTTCTACAAATCCAGTTTCCTATAACGTGACTGGTTTTGATCACACTGACAAAATATAGAACTGTGTTCATAATTCAGGTGCTGAACACCAAGTACATCTTCAGTGTGGGGGTCTCAACAACTTTTTGGAGGGGAGGGGCATCAACCCTGCTTGCGAAGAAGTGAAGCTGAGGTGTGGGTGCAGCTATCACATACATCTGAATTTCTCAATTACAGAGCCAGCTATTGAGGCTGCATTTGCATGTGCACGGTGACAGGCAGGCTTTGTGGACAAGTGAAGATAAGAAGTAGTGCAAAGTTTGCAGCTGATCAATGTGGACAGCACAGACATGCTATTTATCTTCCCAAAGCTTCTTGGAAAGGGCTCAAGGCACCTTCAAGGGCATTTCCTCTTACAAGAGAGAAAGTGAGCTCCTCTGTGGCTAAACTCCTTAGTGATCTATGAAGGATTAATCGTAGGGTGAAACAAGAAGATCCAAAGTTGAGGAATTGATTTTTGGCTGAGAGAAGCACTCAAAAAGAGTACAGATTTCATAGTAGCAGGGAAAACTGATTTCTTGGATCTAGTGCTGCCCTGAGTTATGGAAAGGGTGTAGACAGGAAAAGATGACAGCAAGACCACAGAGCAAAAACAGAGAGTAGGAGCTGGCTGCATGTTAAGAGGAGATGGAAAAGAAGGCAGAAAAGATATTAATGTAAATTTTCTTTCCATAAAATCCACATATTCTACATTTTTAAAAAATTATTCTACAATTTCCATGAATGGTATCTGTTCATTCCAGTAATAAATCTAACCCATAGTTTCTAGATCTTATTATTTAATGAGATTTTGTAACATTGTAATTTGATTACTTGCACATCTGATTATTTGCACGTTTCTACCGAAGTATTGGTCTGTGTGACATTCTGACCACTACACTCATCACAAAACACACTTTGGAGTAAATGTAAGAGTGGGGGTTTGCTTGCCAAAGCTTTTTAAAAATTGAAATGCAATTCCAAACCAGGACCTAACCTGCATGTGTACCATCACAGGACTACTTTATCATCCTTCAAACGTTTGCAAAGAGTAAAACTAACCATTTGAGCATGCTGATCAAGGCATTGATTCTGCAAATACTTACTACCAGGCTTAATCCCTTTGAAAGCACAGGGACTATTCACGGTCAGAAAAGCTGTGTCTCTGAGTAAACATTTGCCTCTCTCAGCCCTTGAAAGCGAATACAGGCAGTATTTTTCTTCTGGATGGACAGTGCTCTCTTGTTGGCAGTCCACAAGTATGAAAGGACATATACTATAATTGTGAAAATTATACAGGACTGCCCCTAATAACAGTGTGCAGCCAGCAATTGGCTCGGTGGTGAGAGAGAAGCGCTTAGTCATTCTGTGAGAGGCAAGCAGGAAATGTCGAGATGCACTGTCGTAATTAGACACGTGTTATTAGTATTTATTAAAACACAACTAGTTACACTGGTTGTGCATATTCTGTAGGCAGACCTTGTGCAAACCTGAGTAATCTAGCCTTAGCTGTTCAATACAGATCTTGTTTACAATAGAGAGTTGTGCTGACCTAACTACACTAGTACAGTTAAAGCTGTACATCTCCAGTTTAGGAGCTGTGTAAGAATAGCTTATTTTTCCTTAGCAGAAAGAAAACCAGTGGCAGGGTAAAACACCTTCATACCAGTATAAGCATACATCATTTTAAACAGTACAATTAAATGGAATATAAAAATTCATGCAGCTGAGATAATATAGTTAATTTGGTATATGATGTATGAAGAGACAAGACTCTCTATTTCACAAATAAATGTCAATGGATGAACCTCACTCCTCTTGCATGTGAGCAGGAGAAGTGAAAATAACCAGTGTTTACGATAGAACCTTTTTGTCTGAGCAACTTGTGACCTAACCAGCATTTGCAAACTCAGTGAAATGCAATGTATTCATCTGGTGGCTGCCTGTAAAAGTACTTGAATTAGTCTAAACTGATTCTTCACATAGGAATGAAGAGGGAATCACTATGGCTGGATGGAGTGAAGCTGCTCATTTAAGGAAACAGAAAAAGATCACAGAGGAATAAATGTTTTTGGCAGGATAAATTTTACTATAATGTTTCAGTTTCTCATCTTGAAAATGGAAGGCATTTTCCTTCCATTTTTTCTTCCATTTTCATTCTTCCAGTCAGATAAAGTAATGCCTATATATGAATAAGAAAAGGCCTGTGCTATGGCAAAAGCTGGTTAAACTCTCTGAAGAAGATTTCTGTTTCCCAGTGATCACTGATGAGCACCATGGTGCTGGTGGACAGATGGCAGAACCAGGCAGCAGAGAATGGGCTTCTGCTTGGGCCCCTGACTCTGGCCTGCTGTAAAACCTTTGGTAAACCACCTTCTCTCTCTGTGTCTCAGTTTTCTCCTTTACAAAATGAGAGAAAGTCAATTTGCAAAGCAATTTGAGAAATAACAAGGACAAACAACTGCTCTATATTAGTTGGGTGGAACTCTTACTAGCTTCTATACCTTCTTTTCTTGTGCAAGAGGCACCATTACAGACAGAAACTTCAGTTTTGCTTATTAGATAATTTACTAATTT
The DNA here is from genome assembly GCA_013399835.1 of Leptocoma aspasia. NCBI lineage: Eukaryota > Metazoa > Chordata > Aves > Passeriformes > Nectariniidae > Leptocoma > Leptocoma aspasia. The sequence continues at coordinate 165,964 of VXAX01005253.1, read as the reverse complement.
GGGATCTAAATCTGAATTCAGATTTCAAATGAAGATCAAAGTTTTGATTTATTAAATGCACTTTTTCAGTTTCATGTTAAATAAAATGCAAATTTTCATACAGAATATTTCAATAAAATACATTTTGTTCCTACTTATGATTATGAGTATCGAAATGGAGACAATAAATCTGTTCAGCAATGCTATCTCTTTTTGAAGATTCCCCTCACTATGTATTTATAGAGAAATTGATCCAAACACTACCAGTAATTCCATTAGGTTGAATCACTGAGTAACCTTGTTTCTGACATTATAACCAGATATATCACATGAAAGTAGTGAACTGAATGCATCATGCACTGGGTGGCTGCTGAGAAAGATACACTGAAAGTTAGGAAAGATAAAATAGCATGCAAATATGGAATCTAACAAACTAAGCAAAGATTTGGAGCCCATTGTTCCTTGCTATATCTTACTAGTAAACTACAATTACCTTGATAACAATAAAAAAGTTTTGATTTGCATAATTACCTGTGCACACCTTTTACATAAACTCTAGAATATGGAAATAAAACTATTCACATGTCCAAATATTTTCAGGATGAGAAATGATATACAGTTGTGGAATCATAGACTGGTTTGGGTTGGAAGGGACCCTTAAAGCTCATCTAAGATGTCCCTGCAATGAGCAGGGACATCTTACATTAGGCCAGGTTGCCCAGAACCCCAGGTTGCCCAGCCCAACCTTGAATGTTTCCAGGGATGGGGCATCCACTGCCTTGCTGAGCAACCTGTTCCAGTGTCTCACCACCCTAATAATAAAAAACTTCTCCATTACAACTAGTCTGAATCCCCTCTCCTTTCATTTCAAACCAACAGGTCCATGGCTTTCTTCTACCGAGGGTCCCAAGCGGGATGCAGTACTCAAGTGGAGTCTCACCAGAGTGCAGAGTACAGGGGCAGAATCAGCTCCCTTGACCTGCCACCCACACTGCTCTGGATGCAGCCCAGGATACTTTCTGAGCTCCAAGTGCACACTGCCAGCTCGTGTCCAAATTTTCATCCACCAGCACCCCCAAGTTCTTCTCCACAGGTCTTCTCTCAATCCATTCATCCTCGAGCCTGTAAGGATACCAGAGGTTGCCCCAAAGCAGGGCCCTTGACCATGTTGAACCTCAGGAGATTGCCATGTGCCCAACTTCTTGAGCTTGTCCAGGCCCCTCTTGCTTAATTGTTTCTATGTTTTTTTTTTTAACTATTGTCTCTATTTTGTATATACTAGCTAAATTTGTGCACATTGATCACATATTTTACATTTGAAATACTTCTGGGGTTTTTTTTGTTGATATAGCACATAAAATAATCTAAGGCATACATTTTAATACATTCTTTGTCAAATTATTAAATCTATTTCATAATGGACCACTCCTTCACTTTTTTTATTTTCTGTGTTTTTGTTAAGTGCAAGAAATGATCTTTATATGTCATTAAGTCTCTGCATTATCATGATACGTTATTTTCCGTAATATAGAAATTTTGTTGGTATGAAAATGGTTCATTACACAATTCCTGGTAAATCTTTCCAATATTTAAAGGTATGATCCTGAACACTGGTGACCCAGACCCCAGTGGCTTTGTCAATATGAATTTCTGTTGAGCTGTTTGCTAGGATGCACATTGTGAAATATGTTAATAGCTTTTGTTTTACTAATAGTCTTTTGGATATCATCCCAGCATCTTCTGGTCATTCCAAATCATGATTGCAAGAGATGGGTTTAAAGCAATTCTCCAAATTTGATGACTTCTCAGTTCAATTAAGTTCAGAGGTAGGCTCTGATGTACTCCCTTCTCTTACCAAGCTCTAATTCTGCCCAGATTTGTATGAAAATTAATTTGTATACATGCATATATGGATGACAAGAGCAGTCTAGGTGCTAAACAGGTTGTGTTCTTCCTGTCCTTTAGTTGTAAACTGTCTATCTTTCTGGCTCTAAGTCAGGAAACCACTTTAACCTGTGATTAAATCCCAGTGAAATCAAGACTTCAGCACACAGTTAAGGCTCAGACTACACTTCAGTACTTAAAGGGGCAGATTAATAACATGCATTCCTGAAAGGATATTTACCATGGTAAACCATTATTTCCCTGTGATTGGAAAACACAAGTAATCCACCAAAAGAAATCTACGAGATCATGAAACATTTGAAAATATATTAAATAACACTGAGACAACTTAAATATTCAATTTTTGTGAGGTCTGATGTAGTAAGTTTGGTAGCTCCACCCTTTCCATACCTTGCAGGTGACTCCTGGCATTATCTCAGTCCTCCACAACCCCCACTCCCTTATCATTCACCTTCAAGAATTCAGTTTATCTCTTGAAACATGCATGGAGATGATGCACACTTATACTGAGAAATGCAGGGACATACCCTTTACCACTCCATGCTGAAAATTCCCTATAATTTATAGACATGAATATATAGTAGCATATGCATGTATATTTATGAATTTCTGCTTTTACTTTCATGCACCTCTGAAACAAACTTTGCAACACCAGTATTTTCTTCTTTCTAGGGAAATAAGGGCTATGTGTATATTAACCAAGTAAATGTAGATTCATCTCTGTGTAGCACCTTAGCTGACATATTTCTGAACTGCAAATTTGCTGCATCAATGTTATTCTGTGGTTTCTAGAAGTCCTCAACTAAGTTGTCAGTCTGATGAAGGTGGGAGACTATTAGAACATTCTATATATGCTATATCCTGTCAAAATATGGACCACAGAGACCTTCCAGGTATAGGGATTTACAGGGTCCACTCTGATTTGACAGAACTAAATGTACACCACATTGTTTAATGCAACCTAAATATTTTAACTAATGCTTAATCTTCACAGGCAAGTTTTCCAGTGTCATATAAATGGAAATATTCTGTGGTGGCTTCTTGTAAAGTCCCTCATATTGTAGGTGTACAAATGTCTTTTTTGATTACCTTATGACACAGAAAAGGGACTGAAAGTGAAAGAAACAACCCTAATGCAAGATGAAAGGAGCATTCACAGTTTTATGTGATAAAACTTTCCCAAAGAGATAAATTATGAAACTTATTTTTTTCATTGGCATTACATTAACCTCTTACTGAGACATTCAGCCACTGCAAACAGCAACTGATACTGTCTGCAACTATCATACACTACCATGAGTGTTGTTCCAGCCAAATACAGCCCACAAGACATTTCCTGTCATAGCATTACCACCATCTTGTACAATATTGGGCTGGAGAGGAAAGAAAACTACTAACTCAGGAGGTGCATGAATCTCAGCAGAAGTTGCCGCTCCCACATGAAGGAGTGATTTGCCATTGCTTGGCAAGGAGACACTGGCATATTCGTCCAGCAGCTCAAGGGTTAAAAAAGTGGAGAATGCAGGAGCATGAACCTTCATAAATCTTCTAGGAATGGGTTGCTGCTGCAGTAATATTATCACCAGACCCTGTCTGTAGAGAGTTCTGCCACCATTCCAGTGAGTGCAGAAATGTTTTGGTACAACCTCTCTATTCAGCCCTCTATTCAGTCTGAGAGCCTGGTAAGACCAGTGGAAAGCCAGAGCTTTTGCCAGCAGAGCAGCACCACACTGTCCACTGTGCCAATGATGACATACTCTTGACAAGTGGTAAATCATGTCAACCTCTATAGCTGCCATAATGTTTCCATTGTGACTATATCTATGCATTTATTTATGGTGATGTTTTATCTTGTGGATTTTAAATAGAATGTATTAAAACATGGTGCAGAGTAATCCAAATGCAATTAAGCAAGTATTTGTAAAAGCCAAAATTAGGATACAGAGAACAATGTATTTCAAGTTAAGTGGGAACAAGACTAATTGCTAGCTGAAAATAACAGGCACCTTCAGTGCCTGATGTGTATGCAAATGATAGGTGTGCCAAAGGAATATAATCTCATCTGACACTACAAAATCCACCACTGTGAAAAATAAGAGCAGTGCACTGGAGAATTTAATCATTATGGAATTAAAATAAAAATCTCCCTAAATCCACATCACAAGCAAAGAAGAATGTTGATTTAACATAGAATTGCATACTCAAAACCTGCCTGCCCCCAGTGAGACATGACACAGGTGAACACCTGAAATGGGGTGGTAAGAAATGAAAATGTCTCTGCATCTAGTTTAAAAAAAAATAATTACCGAATCATGGGAGCTTGTTATCATCTGTACATCTGTATCATAACTGTACATAATTCTGCACAAAGCAGAATAGTTAATGCAAACAATCACACACTCCAAATTCGAGACCAATCACAAAAAAAAGTAAGCACTTATCATTGACTTTGGATGTGACCAGCAGCAGCAGTGAAACCAGGCAGTTATTAAATTTCAGCTGAGCTATTGCTAGGATTTTCTTTGTAAAACAAATGAGGTGGTACTTTTAATGTACATCGGAAGTACTTTCTACTTCTAGCTCTTGTAACAGTCTTCAAAACTCCCTTGTCACAAATAATGACAAGCAGTGACTGTTGAGAAAAGTCAGTTAACAAATTTGCTGAAAAGAAATTGCAGCTGAATAACTCACTTTCACTGCATGATGTATTACCAGGCAGTTGGTGGTGAATCTATGAGACAAGGAGCATGGACTATAGTATTATATATATGGATAATTTCATTCACAGAAGGAAAACTGCACAAACACACAGAAAATGTATCAAATATCTTAAGGAGTTGAATCCAACCTACACAAATTTAGTCCCTCATTTAAAATTGGATGATTGTAAGCAGGGAAACTGCCTTATTTAGTTTTCCAAATGTGCATGTCTCGAAGATGAGAGGGCAAAAAACATGTTTCAGTTATAAGAGCCTATTTCTGCTCATTGGTCTTCCTGTCAGTTTTGTAATAGTTCCAGTCTGCACAGTGTCTAAAATCCAAGAGAGCTATTCAGGTCACCTAATATCCATGGAAGAGCTTAAAATTTACTAGAGTCTCCATATTGGACTTCAAAATTTTCTATATAGACCCCACCCCCCCAGATACTTAAAAGTATCCCAAACTGAACTCTTAAAGTTGTAATTGAGAAAGAAATGCCTAAGTTCAACCGCAGAGAGGCCATTCCCACACCTAGCATCTGAAGTAGCTCTGAATTTAACCCAAATTCCATTTAGTACTCCCAGCTGACATTAGCACTCTTACCCTGCATGTGGAGTGAGCTCTTCCAGAAGACTGCTCTAACCAGCAGTGTAGAGAACTCGTTCATGAGATAGAGACAGTATTCACAGTTTGCACTGCAAAACTGGGTATATTGCATAAACATCAATGGAAACAGAGTTTGAATCCCAAGACTTTTAGACTTGTCATTTCAAAGGAGGATCTTCAGCAACAAGATAAATAGAATTTGGGTCTGGTTTTATATTCTTTTTGGTTCTGTCTTTCCTTTCTGAACAAAAACCTAGCTGCAACAAGAGGGATGGAGAGTAGCCTGTATCCTTGGGCATTCTACCATTTGCTCATTCCTTGGGGAAATCAGAATCGGCGGGTTCAGTTCACTCAAGACTGAAAAGGTCCTAGACCTAGACCTAGAAAACACATTTCTGTATTCCAGGACAAATGCCCAAATCAACAGGTACCTTTGCACAGGACTACAGAGTACTTAACTGTTAGCACAGCTGGCCAACAACAGCTGCCTAGCATCATCAGGAGGTAGCACAAGCCAAGAACCATCCCTGATAGGAAACCTGGATGGAGCCACACTGGCTTCAAGGAGTGGGAAGAACAGTCATGTGGATGTGAAGTGGGAGCCTCTCATGGCTCCCACTTACTTGTAAAAATGTCTTGGTGTCAAGAGTTCACTCTGTCAAAGGCAAACCTGCTGACTCTTCAGATGGTTTTCAAAAATGTTCTGCACTGATGAGCTCTAAGCAGCGCTCTGTTTCAGCATGTGGGAGTGCTGGATCAGCTGGCAGACGTAGGCAGGCAGAGCAGAGAAGCTGGTGCCTCACACAGGTGCCCTGGATTCCTTTTTACAGGGCCTTATAGTTTTTCATTGACTATGGAAGAAATGTTGTCATAATATTTTTTGCCACAGCAATACTTCAATTCCAAATACAGAAATCACTTTTATGCACAACAGTGAAGCATGGAATTTTCATCTTGTTTCTTAAGGATATGATTTCCTACCTGGAAAAGCTGAAAGTCAAATACTGTTCATTGTACAGAAGCACATGCATCTGTGAAAGTATGCTCCCAGGAATAAAAATCTATAAAATCAAAACATTGCAATAAGGCAGAAAGCTATGCCCTTGGCCATCAATTCTTATTCATTGCTGTGAATATTGACATTTGCATTTAGGAGGAAAATATTTATTCTGAGAAATAAACTATTCTCTTATTTAATGTTACTGCATTCATTTTACCCCTTTAACAAATAATGTTCAAATGATCCATCTTGTAAGATTATACTCCCATCTGTGTTTATGGCCCAATCCTGCCATCTAATATTCTCCTCTGATATACCACCCTGCATAGCTTGATTAGCTTGGTCTTTAGTGCCTCCTTCCTATTTAACATGAACACAGTATGGCCTGCAGTCAGCCTCAGAGAAAAAAAAAAGTATTTTCTTAGGGGAACTGACCCCTACAAATGAATGCTCTACACCTGGAAAAGACGGCTGGGTTTAGGCATTTAAATGTTCCTTTATTTCATGACCTCTTCAACTGCCAAAATATGTGGGAGTGTTTTAACACCAAGACAGCAATTTTTGTTCAGCCAGTTAAAGCTATGCCTGCCTTTTTGTTTCTTCACAGTTGATATTGAAACAGTATCAAACTCAAAAGGCAACCCTATTTTAACAAAAAGAAATCCTAATGAAACCAGAAAACAAGTAGTTTTCATCTCAACAGCGATAACTCTATTGAGAGAAAACACCTTTTTAGCATAAACATATAAACTGGCCTTGGAAAGTGAGGTAGTTTTCTTCCCATTAACAAGTTCCAATGAGTAACTCTTTAAATGAGCATCTAATCTAATTTAGTTAGAATTACAAGCCAAAATATCATGAAATATACTTTTGAGAGCTTATCAGTCTAGTTGCAAAATATTGAAATATTAGCTACTTCTTGACAGAAAAATACCCTCTTCTTCTCTCGTGCTGCTCAAATGGTTTCTATTTCAGGCTGACAGCCCTGTAGTCAATCACACCAGCTAGAAATCTCTTCCTAGAGCAGCTACAGCTTTGGAAATGCAGATACTAGAGCTCTGCCTGTACTGCCAATTTTTTTTTTCCCTCTTAATATCAGAATAGTAGTAATACTTGGTTAGGATTCAATGCCCGTTTTTAAATGCTGCTTTTGTCAAACTTGACTTTTCCCCCTATTGTAGATGAACTCATTGTAATGGCTACTGGTATTAATCAGCCACTTTTAACAGTCCTTTGATATCTATGGAATTAGTTATTTCTAATGGCAGCACTTCCCAGCCTATTGGTTCTATCAGAAAGCAACAATGGCCATTCTGCCTTTTGCTCCCACACAGAAAAAACAGTTCACACACATAAAAATATCAACATTTTTATTATTAAGAACAACAATAATAATCTTATTACAGTCTGTAAGTCATGTATGCGGATTTCTTCACTTTGAAGTCTCAGCTTTCAAACCAAGTTTGAGGGGTTCTTTTTGGTTTTTTTTAAGCATCTGAAAACATGCAACCTTTTTGCTTTGCAGTTTTTTACTACGGGATCAGATAAGAAAACTTTTTGATCAGTCAAAACATAATGTCAAAGTGCCAGGACAATAAGCCATTAATACACAATGGAATACTTTTCCAGAGTCTGCAACAGAATGTCTTGTTAAGAAAATGCTAAGAAAAAGAATAATACCTTCAGTGCAATTGCTTTAAGAAGTCAATAAAATTTCAAGTGTTTCTTTCACCTTTCATTTTTTATAGATCATTAATAAAGATGGTAGTTCACTCATTCCAAAATCTGTGGCCAGATCGTCAGCTATGAGAATGTATTCAACTCTGTTTTCTGCATTTTCACTGACTGAGAATACGGTCAATATCTGTAAAAAAAAAGGTGGAATTAGTGTAGAACAATATTGTATCTCTGATGAGCAAGGCAAGGATTGGATGCTGATGCTGCAGGCTACTCAAGGATGTTTAATTGTATTCATGGACTATTTGTAAGACAGTGAGCTACCAAAACCTCAGACATTTCCAACATGGTAATTCTGGAATGGCTGTAGTATATAGGAAAAAACAGATGTCATAATGCGTTTCATCTAGTTTAAAACTTAACATGTAATTAACTTAATAGCTTGACAATAGCTGATGTAGCAACAAATATAATGCAATTAAATTCGTACCTCATTATGACATAAAATTCTTCTACATATGCATTACAAAAAAATGATCAGATTTTGAGACACTGGTGTATTTAATGGTGACTAACTGTCCTTAAAATGCAATTTCATGTAACACTTGTATTTCATTGCTTGTGAAAATGATTATATTTTTGTAACACTGTACTTCCTGTAGTCCTTTCATTATGCCACAAGTGAAAGCTATTCCTTGGTGTACGATTTCAAATGCTGGATCTAGGTACTTGGACCTTTACATTCATTATGTAGTGTAATGTTTTCATTTTTAAAATCTTTTTGTACTGGTTGGCTGTTTGTCCAAACTGCTGCCAGTTATCATGGCTCTTTATAATTTTCTCTGAGTACTTTTTACAATTGACCTCAGGTGGTCTGTTTTATCCACACAGCACCGTGTTGAGAAAGAGTCCTGTTCATGTATTACTTTGGGCTGCCCAAGGGTTTCTCAAGGTATTATTAGGGTTTCTCAATTGTTAGTGCTGCAGGATGAAAAAGGGTAAGAGTAATACTGAAGCCAAATAATTTTTTAAAAAAGTAGAATCCTAAAGAAATGCCAACACCAAGCCCAGACACTTGTTAGAACAGCACTGCCTGACCTGCAGTTTCTGTGACTGTTTCCTACATGCAGTTTGTGTTTAAAGAAAACAAAAATATATTTTGAGGTTATAGTGATCAAGTTGCATTAAACAGAAAATAAATTTACTTTGAATTATGTAATTGAATTTTCAAGTGACTCAGATCTTCCAAGCTCACCACACTAGTGTGTTCTTACTAAAGATATTGAAACCTCTTTGAGAGAAGTCTGAAAGTAAAAGAGTTGAACTGTAGCACAATGAAAGCCCCACTAAAATTTAATGTCATATTCCATTCACTGCAGTAGATGAGGTCCTTGATGCTAACAACAGAGTGGTCCTCTGATTCTGTGGGTATGTACAGCTTGGTTTTTCACTGCACAGGGATATTATTAGGAAAGAGGGATCAGTAAAAAGGAATCTGAAACCTGATCTAGTGCTGAGGAATGCCTTTTGAATGTGTCATTTGAACCGAGTTATTACTTCTGGGAGGTGTGAACGTCTTTGCTCAAAACCTGAAATGGATCCTGAAAAGAAGTAAAAAGTTAGGCAAGCCTTCGCAGAATTAAGAGAAGTAGTTTCAAAGAGATAATTATAATTTTGAATCTGTGCATCAAGATTTCAAATAAAACTCATCATGAGTCTGTTGGATATTCCCTGTTTCAGTTTACATTAACGTCCATACATTTTCTAGATTTTAAAAACACATTATGACTTCATGTATATATTTAGATCCTGCTCACTTAGATGATCTCTTAAGTTCTTGAACTACGTATATCCCCTCATGAATGGTACTGTAGCTCTGTTTCTAAAATGCTGAATGGGCAGATTGTTTTTATCAAGCATTTCATATGAACAGTTTATGAACTGTGAACAAGAGGATTGTCTAATGATTGGTTATCATGACTTTCAAAGCTAACTGATACATAATCCCTGCTCAGGGAAAATCAGGGGATTTTTATTGCACCTAAAAGGAAATTTTAGGGAATATTTTAAACAGACTGATTTTAAGGAAGTAGGAGGAATGGCTGACAATAAAATGCTTACAAGCTGTGGCTATGTAATACTGAACTGCTGTGCAATTTCTCCTTCAGTAGGTTACTTAAAGGAAAAAATAATATATGATGAAATGGATACATTTTTAGAAATTTATTGGAGAACCTTTCAGCAGGGATCACAATGAAAAAGGGAAACAGTGCTACTTGCTGAGGCACAAGTCCATCAGTCACTCAGCTGTGGTTTAGCATTCTTTTCAACACAGATAATTTAGCCTTCATTTTCCAAACAAGTGCTGTCACCTACAATGCACACCCACATAGTTGCTCTCAGGGTGCAGGTTGTCACACAGAGGCAATAAACAGGGCTCCCATAGAAAACTTCCATCTTTGATAGCACTTCAGAAAGGAAAAACCACTGATTGCAGCTCATATGCTCTATCCCTACAGCTTTTTGGAGGAAAAGTTCATTAGCTGCTTTGCATGCCAAGGGACCAGCTGTCCTTCAGCACATGGAACTCCTCTGATTGACCAGGAGGACAAGTGGGAAATAAGCTCACAGCAGTGCCAGCACGGCATATGGTCATGTACCAGCTGTTTCTGAAATGCTTGCCAAATGGAGATCAGAACTGGGTTGGTTGTTAGGAAAATAAAACCCAACAAAAACCAACAAACAAAAAAGTTCCTCTGTCGGGATTTCTGAGATCTGACCACAAAACCAGAACTGTCAATTTGAAATGTCACACAGCAACTACGTGAATATTCAGAATAACCTGTCATTGGCCTCCATGCACTGAGTTGCTCCATTAGAACACCAATGTTCTGAGCCTCTGTTCCTTCTACAGAGCTTTCAAAGAAAAAGTGTTTAGAAAGGGTGAAATAGAGTAAGTGGATTCGTATTGACGATATAGATTACTAATACATTGAGGATATGTGCAGAAGACTGTATGGAGATTGACCTAAATTGGTGCTAATTGTTACTACAGACAGATCCCAGGTGCCCCATATTTTAGTATATCATATTCTACCTTGAAAAGGGGAATTCAAATTCTGAGCTCCTGAACAAAAGGAGATTTGATTGTGATTGGCGTGAGTTGTGTTACAGTGCTGGTGAAATGCTTCTGATAAACCCGGGGAATGACTCAGCAGAAAACAGTCAGCAGGATTTTTCCCCCAAAGCTTTTCAGTTTCAGCTTTTCATAACAAGAAAATAATTTGAACAGTAATTAAATGGTTCAGAGAACAATTCTGTCCTTTTATCACACAGTTTGAAGGACTACTTTCTCTTTAGATTTCTCCCAAAATACTCCTGCAAGGTTTGGAGAAAGTAACTGATTAACTGCACATTCATACGACATCAATTACTGCCTCAGCGACATTTAAGAGAATGGTGGTAGGTAGTTCATGTAGCTATACAGTCCTGCATACTTAACTTTTGGCTAGCCTAAATCAGATTTATGACTAAATTAGGTGCTAAGGATGTTCAAAACTGGCAAACCCCAGCTAAAACAAAAATAATGTTGCTCTGTATCAGAAATGAGTATACAGGCTGGGAAGCACTGTTTGCATCCATGCTTCTTATGAGATGTATTTTTTATATACAGACTTAACTTGTTGAAAGGCTTAAATGGGACCACATCCGGTACTGGGGGATCATGTTTTCAAAGGCAATCTTGGTGCCAGTGACCGAAGATGTTGTGCACAAAAGAAGCAGCGTGAGCCAACATGGATGACATACTACATTTTGGAACTCTAGGAGCCACACGTTGAGCAGTGAACAAAAGGAAGAAAACCTCAGGATTACACAGACAGAAGACTCACTTTGACATGTTACATAATATTGACTTTCCTTAGGCCCGTATGTGTTCATGTATTTGAGAAATGTGGGGTGGTACTGTACACCCGAAAAGGGCATCATTATTTTCCCAATTAAGAAGCTTAATGAGTACTTTGGTGTGTCTTGTCATATTTTCAGCCTTACAGTGGCCCATTTTCACCCATCTACTATGCTAAAAATGTTGCCCTTTCATTACCCCACGGTTGTGTAAACAGTTGTGATTAAACTGGCATTTAATCAATTGGAACAAAACCTCCGTGGCTCCCGCGTTCACCTACTAAACCTGACTTTCAATGGCAACAATCTTCTAACAGACGACTTCCCTTCCAGACGGGCTTTCATTGCGCAGTAAAATAAACTTTTATTTGCTAACCTTGCTCTCGGAGTCGTTCAGGATTTCAAAAGGACCTCACATGACAAACACCGCTACGCTCCATCATTATCCCCCGCTCCCTCCCTCGCATTCCTGCGCCGGCCCTGCCTGGGTGTTCCCCTCCCCGGCGGCGCAGCCCTCCCGAGGGGCGCGGGTGGTTCCGGCCTGCGGCTCTCCCGGCTGAGCGGCGGCCCCGAGGGCCGGCGCCG
>VXAX01005253.1:141186-152607 GCA_013399835.1 Leptocoma aspasia | reverse complement strand
GCGGCTTGCGCCGCGGCCGGGCGGGAGGCGCCAGCCTGGAGCGGGAGCAGCGGCTCGGTGCCCTCGGGCTGGGTCACGCCCGGGAGCAGAGGAGGAGAAGGAGGGAGGGAAAGGCGGCACCCAGCACCCACCCGCCAGGGGTGCCGGCCCGCGCCGGTGTCATCCGACGCCAGCAGACGGGAAAGCGGAGGATGCGGCGGCTCGGGTCGGAGTAGGGAGATCCCGATCCTCGCCTGCCCCGCCTGACCCCGAGGCTGAGGTGACGGGGCTGTACTGCTGCCGGGCCCAGCTGGTGCTCACGCCGTGACCTTTCATCCTGTGCGGGCGTTCAGAGCGCAGCAGCGGCCGCGCACCGGGGAGGGGGAGCTGGGGACGGGCTGGGGCCGATGGAAACCGCCCCGGCTGAGCCGCGGTGTGACAGCGCTGCCCCGGGGGCTGATCTGGCGGGGCTGGCTCCCCTCTTCTTTTTTTTTTTTCCCTTCCCTTTCCAGCAGCATTGTCCTTTAGGGCCTATTGAAGGCAAAAGGCGGATAGGAAGGCTAGGGCTGCTGCTGTTTGAGGAGGCGGAGCTGAGCTGATGGGAGACTGACGGGAGCCGCATCCTATGGGCGCTGGGAGCCGGGCGCCGCTGGGGCGGGACCGCCGGCCGCGGCCTCTCGCGGGCGACGGGCGGGGTGGGGGACAAGGTTTGGCGAAGGTTACAGCTGAATGCAGAAGTGGCACAAACTGACACTAGGCTCCGGCAAACTCGTTTCCATCTTCTCCTCGTGTCGTCTCGATTAAAAGTATACACGCATTGAGTCGTGTTATGAAACTTTGAGAAAAGCGAAAGCGCGGTGCTTTTTTTCTGTCTTGTCTTTGTTTTAATTACTCATTGCAGTACCTGATACTGATCTGAAGGGTGAAAATAGTGTGATTTGCTTGTCCTTCCTTTCAAATAAAACACATTGCTGTATTCTGATGTTTTCTGCGTATAAGTGATTTGGGCTGTAATTTATAAGCTTGTGATCAGAGGCCTCTGGTATGTGTAGTTACTTTTCCGTATTCAAACCCTTTTAAATGTTTATGGTTTCTGTTGTACACCATATATTTATTCTGTATGCGTGGAATGAAGTGGGAATTGCCGATTGACTTTGGTTTCTTAGCTGTCAAAAGTGAACTCGTGATGATTCAGTAGATAATTGTGTAAAACAAACTACTTCTCTGCAGTGCTTAAACCCTCGGTATTGCAAGCTCCTCACAATCCATGGGAGTCTGTAATTGACATTCTTCTTTATTATTTAAGACAAAAATATGCCTTATAAAAGTAAATGACATGGAACTTGATTGTTACTTGACATGTAACTGTACAGATTTTATTTTGTACTAATCCTCCATCTGCTGTTTCTTGTTAGTATGGATATGCTAAAATGGTAGTGTACAATCATTCTCTTCTAGTCGATAAAGTATATCATATAGGTATCAAAATCTTCTCTTTTCATCACTGAGATATAAGAGGGGATGTAGGTGACTTGAATAAAATGAGTAGTATATGTTCATAATGTTATTTATTTTCAAAGACTTGACAATTACAGGGGAAATCCTGAGACAGGCCATTAAAAGCCTCAGCAGCGTATATCCCTGCCATGTTCTGCTTGACAGATATTAACACATGTGCAGTGACAGAACTTTATTTGTCTGTTTGGGGCACCATTGGGGTTAAGATCCTTTGAATCCACAGATTCTGCAAATTCGGATTGGGTATATGACCCTCCAGCTTTTCTGCTCATAAGCAGTGGAATCGGAAGGAAAGTAAGGGTCAAAGAGATCTATATGTGACCCAAGAACAAAATATGGAGGCCTTGAACTTCTCTTACCTTATTATGCCTGTTTCATAGGCACATTTCAGCATTCTCCACTGCTTTTGTTGTTGTTGCTATTTGTTATCCTTCCAAGTGAGAGAAATTCCATAGGGGTAAAATGATGTCAGCATTTTCCTTTGCTCATTTGCTGTGTATTCTGGCAGGAGTAGGGTCAGAGGAAGACCTAGATACTGCTCAGAACTCCGTTATTTGTCCATCTTGAGCATCTTGTTTGTAGGTGAATAGGGGGAATGAAGCAACCAAGAGGTTGTACAGGTGAATTTTCTTGAAGGATTTTACTGGGTTTTAGGCGTAATGTTGTAGAGTCAAAATAGACACTTTGTATACTTAGCTGGAATCTAGCAAAATCATGTCTCAGTTTGCTGCTTCTTTAAGAAATAGCTAATAACTAAAAATAACAATTTAGTACTGTAATAGGATAGGCAATGATGTCTGGTAAAGCAGAATGTGGTGAAGGCGGTAAGACTTAAGTAGAGTTGGAGATGTAGCAGGAAATATTCCCATTATCTGCATTGCTAATGGAGCTTGGAATACAAATAATCTTGTAGAAGCTATTTAATATGTTCTGTTTATTGGGATAGTCTGTTTTTAGGATATTCTTCTGTCTCGTGGAACAGAGATTGGACTCCTTCATTTTTGTCCAAGAAAAGTGACAGGCTGGTTGGATAATTTATAAATGTAATTGTAGAAATGAGTTGTGTTGTCCATCCCCATAGTCCTGCACCAGGAATTTTTTCCAACTAAAGTCAATCACGTGGTACGAAAGGAAAATGTTCAAATGAGTATTGGTGTGCTTAGTTACATTTCAATACACAGACAAAAGGAAAATTGTCTGATTGGAAGGAAAATAATGGTTTTTTGTTAATTTGGAAATAATTTACCGGATTTTTCTAGTCAGAAGTACCATATATCTGCGGGACTGTCAGAATGTTTTAGTAGAAAAAGATCTAGATGAGCTAGTTATAATATTTTTATTAAAAAGAATCTTGCTCTACTTTCCTGAAAGTTGGTTGGGTACATTTTTAATGGATGTTAAGAGATTGAATGTGTATTTTAATGGCCCACAGAGGTGGTTGGGGGTGGGGGAAGGGTTGAGTAGCTTAAACATTCAGTACAAAGATTTTTCTTTCACAGTCATCTTACTAGCATCTATTTCTGTAGCTTCATTGGAAGATACTGAGTATTTTAAAATTTTAATTATCTACTTCCTTTATAATTTCATGTGCAGGATGTTTGGATCTACCTGCATAATACCATACATTGTTTGTTTTGTTTCGGCATCTAAATTCTGTTCATAACTTTGATACCAAAGAGGACATATGGAACCTGTCTTTCCAAGAGATTTATTTCTGAGGCAGTAGTGTGGAAATTTAAATAATGAAGTATTTAAATTAATTTTTCACTCTTGTGATATTACATGTAATATTTTAATTATATTAGTGTGGAAATATAAATGATGTATTTAAATTCATTTTTTCGGTTCTGATATTACATGTAAGTTTAATTATATCCTGATAAGTCTGTGCTCAGACTTGCTGTAGTGATTTTCATTTTTAATATAATTTTGGGAATGTTTAACTTCCTTGGTTTTTCTCTGTTGAGGAAGAAATTTGAAATATGCAGTCCATGCTAATGTTACTTGTGTCTGTAGCTTTCTAGGCCTTATTCTAGAAAGGATTGCATGTGAAAATTTATACTCTGTGCAAAAAAGCTTGTTAATAAATTAAAATAAATGTAACAGGAATGAAATCTGAATAATTTTGTGGCGTTTTTACAGCTTTTAAAAATCTTGCTGTAGTTACTATTAAATTTATCAAAGGAACAAGGTCTGCTGGATAGAGTGCTAGGCTAGGATTGAGAAGAGAGACCTGCATGAATTTTTCTATCACCTGTACCACTGAGTGAATTCAAGTGAAATTTCATTTTCACATGCTTGTGTTTAAGGTGCTGTATGGAAAGGAGTAGCTGTTATCCATTTTGTAGGTTGTTAAATTGTGTGAGTTTGTTTTTGTGGTTTGGTTAGATGGACTAGCTTGGTTTAGAAGAATTCTGAAGGGAGACATGGTTGCCTTGCCGATGAGATTTTGCATATATAGACTGTGGAAGAAAGTACAGAGAGAAAGATGAGGGTGTAAGAGGCTGGGGGTAGCTGAAGGGCAGGAAAAATAAAGCAACCTGGCATAAGATGGTACAGCTTTAACATCAGAGCAGCAGAGCAGAGTTGCAAAATCTGTATCCTCCACAGGGTTATTCCAGGTAGTGTTAGTGTAGTCAGGACTTAGGTTGAGGTAATAATCATCAACAGTAAAATGGGAAAACATGCTAAAACATACACAGATTGATTCAAGAGGGTATTTTGTTAATTTAGCGTGTGTCATGTGTACTTTTTAAGAAAACAAAATGTTTTATTAGCCTAAAGGAAAAGGTCTGCCTGAAGAATCACTAATGAAGAAATCAGTAATGCATATTGCTGCTGCTGGATGAGTAATTAATTCTCACTAGATCCTTCTGACACTGTAAGGTGTTATTATGAACTTGAACCAAAATTGAAGACTGTGGCTGAGTGGATGTGCAACTTTAAAACATTGCATTGTATTTAGGACACTGGAATATCCTGAAAGAAATGGAGCCACTTTACAGTTATTTGTTGGGTTCATATCTTTACTTTTAAAAGGACAGGAAAATCTTTTACTGTTTAATGGTATTTGATTCTGCTCTCTGAAGAGTTTGAGCTAATTACTGCTACTCATTAGCTAAAGACTACTGTTCAGTGAATTCCTCTTCTGGTTCTGTTTTCTGGAGTAGAAGTTCAATCCACTGTGTATTCAAGTCTTGCATTTGACAGTGAAACTGAATTACCTTTAGTAATTTTTGTTTTATTGATGTTTTTATAGCAGTTTTGATGGAAGTCATGTTGAATTGTGTGAGGTGACACAAAAGTTTTAAAATACCTCTGTAAGTTCAGATATTGGTTTATCATATGTAGATGATTTTTTCACCAGCCTCTCTGAACTGAATATCTTACTGACTTCAGAGAAACCTCAGAGTTCCAGTTTTTAGTAACTTTGTTCTTGAATTGTGAAAGAAATGCCTTGGTTAACAGTACAGTAACTTCCTTGAAGAGAATTAATGTAATGCTGACCTGCTGTTTTTGTAAGAGGTTTTCTGGTTGCATTTTAGTAAAATGACCTTTTCAGCTGTCATTTGAAGTATCAAGTAGCAAATGTATTATTTTAAAGAGCAATACTAAACTGTCCTACTTATTCAGTTAGTAAATTTTTTTTCTAATAAGTAGTGTTTTTAAACAACATACTTAGTCATAAAAATGGAGATACGGTAACAAATATCACCACTGTTTTTATGGAAAAGGACAACCTGGCAGCCTTACAACATAAACTGAACAATATATGCCTATGCAAATTCATTCAAATGCTAAAATATAAATTATTGCTACTCTCTTCAAAATTGCAGAGTATCCTACTTCGGATCTTAATTTCATAAGCAGATAGAAGTTCATTTACTAATATTTTGGAATAAAAATTAGAGGTGGTAGGAGGGGCAGGGGAAAAGTATTTGAAACAATTTCCTTTGTAGGCCTGCCATATTTTATGTGCTGTAAAGTCAGTATCTTCTCTGCTTGTTAAGTTGTACAGCTTGCAAATTCAACTTGTGAACTCTGTGTTTATTGAGCCTCCTTTGCTGACACATCCTATAAGTTCTTACACTCTTATTAATGAAAACATTGTCTGTATATGACTTCCAACTGAATTTATAGAGACTTTTTTATTAAAATAACTGTTGAAAAGGTTATATAATTAGGTGAAGTTATATTTGTTTCTAAACTCTTTATGAGGCTATTTAAAGCTTTTCAGCAAGATAGTAATTAACTCCCTGAGCTGCAGACCAAGTATAGAAAACATCAATAGTAAGTATTCAGAAAAGACCTTCATAGAAATTAAAGAAATTAATAAACCAGAGTAAAATATACAGTGTGGTCTATAACTAGTTAGCTGTTTACATACAGATGGATTATTAACCTTGATAGTATAAATAGCAGGACAAATACCGGAGCCTTTAAATGAACACTGGTAGTTGGATCTTTGGCATTCATAATTCATTCTCCTTCTCCTTATCCATTTTGTAGGTTGTTAAATTGCGTGAGTTTGTTTCTGTGCTTTGGTTAGATTCACTAGCTTGGTTTAGAAGAATTCTGAAGGGAGACATGGTTGCCTTGCCGATGAGATTTTGCCCGACTGAAAGATGCAGTGTGTGCCTGAGAGTAAATTGTATATTAATTGAAATAAATCCTGTATGGTTGCACTACAAGAGTGCCCACTGGATTCTGGCTGATATGAAGAGCCCTGAATATTTTATCAGGGTGGTCCCGCTGGTGGCCTGGAGGATGATTCTGCCTGGTGGCTGCCTGTGCCTTGGAGGAGTCGGCAGCACACGTTGGGGTACATGGGTGGGTGCCTGTGTCTACTGACTGAGGTGTTCAGAACTGGGGTCACATCTCTTTTATTGCACACACGTGTAACTTGGTGCACGGGCCTCCAAGCATCGGCATCCCACTTGGGAATGGAGTTCAAACACAGGCAAGTACCTGTTGGTAGCAGATAGTTTGAACTGCTCTAAAAGTTAATAAAGAACATCAAGAGGGCAGGAAAGAAAACGATCAGATAATCAAGAGCATATATCTAGTCTTTATATTACTTGACTGCATCCTATATTGTGTTTTTAAGTCCTGCATATATTCTAGGTGATACTAAGGCTAGTAATTACAGTGAGACACAAGTAGTAGAAAGCTTACAGAGTTTACCTGCCAAAAATCCTGAGGGTAAATGTCTTGGTGAACCCAAAATGTGTGCATCTCTGTGATCACAGTTCTATTTGGTTTTGTTGTGTGTTAGCTCCATTAGTGTTTCCCTAAATCTGAGGAAGTGTTATTGAAGTATGATTATTGTAATCAATGATGTGTTGCTTGTGTACATAGTGAAAGGTACTGCTTGTGATAAATAGTGTCCATGTGAAGATTCTCATGGGACTAAACAGAAAAGACTATCTATTTCCTCCTTGAAGTTGCATCTAGAAAAGTATTTCTCCCCAGGATCTCTCAGGTCCAGTAGCAGCCCATCCAGGCAATCCCTGTGTAATAAACTGAGGTAAACAAGGGAGAGCAAGATGAGTGTCTCTGGCATTGCCCTGGTACACTGTTAAGATCTGCAAGTTTAAACTGAGAAACTTAAATCATACCACTGTCTTCAGTGGTAAAAGAAATGTAGAAGAAAGGTCTGAAAGCTGATGTTAGTGGTACTGAAATTACACTGATGTTTAGAGGGTAAAGTATGAGGTGAGGCAATGCCTCAGTGTTTCTGAGGTCTGCACGTGCTGCCTGCTGCACTATCACACCTTCTCTTGGGTTCTCCGCACTTGGGTGATCCATCCTATCCTTTCTTAGTTATAGTGCAACACCTGCCTCTCTCCTGGCAAATCTGAAGGAACCAGTAATTTCTTTGTCATTACCAGGCTACTGTTTGAGACTGAATCTGCTGAATGTTACAGATACAAGGTATGGTTGCATGGGTGCCTAGTGAATTTCTGTAAAAATATTGGAAGTAAATATCATACCTATTGAAGTACCTGGATTGGCTTCCACATTTCATGTTCCTGAGAATAATCCTTGTCTAAAAGACTTGGATTTGAATTGGCTAAAATGTAGCTTCTGCATTCTGCCTTCCTAATGTTTTCTTGTTATTCTTAAGTGGATCTAACAGTGGGTTACTGCTGAAAGGGGCAACGTCACTTCCTCTCATATGCCACATGTAGAACTATCGTGGCGAGAGAGTGAGTTGATCACTGATTTGTATTTTTTGAAGCCTGGGTTACCAGAAATGAAATCTTTCCATTTGGAACAAAAAATTTATACAGTTCATCTCTGCAACCACACAGTGGATGTGTTAAGTACAAGGACAAGAGGGTGGGAACATGGAGGGGAGGATGAGAGAAGCTGTGGAATGTCTTGTCCCCTCTTGGTGGCAGTGTGCAGTGGTGCTGCAGTGCCTGTTACACTAACCTTCAAGTCATCCACAGAGGTTTCTCTGTCAAAATGCTGCTATAGCAGCAGTTACTACTGCTATAAAAATGATCACTTCTGGTTTTTGCAAACTGGTATTTGTGCTGGCAGCAGTAGTGATTCCTTTAAGTTTTTGTGTGACATTGTTTTAATTAATTTTTAATGTGAAAAATATTTACCAAAGTTCTTTGTCATTAGATGCTGATTTGTATTTTTAAACTTCTAAAAAGTTATCATACATCTAAGTTATGCTATATGTGTAAATTTTTTCTTTTTCAGCTAAAATTTTAAAAAAAGTAGTCATGTTTAAACAAAGTAAAATTTGATTCAAACACCAGTGGAAACTGGAAAAAATTCTCATGTCAGTTTATGTTTGTTGTTTTTTAAGGATAGAATGGTATTATTAATACTCTATTGGTAGCTGGATAACCTTTTGGACAAATTCTTAAATAATGTAATTGTTGCCATTGTTAATGGCAACTGTTGGCATGCTGGGCATTTGATAATAGTGAGGCAGCATGTCACTTATCTAGACTTAGACAATTTACGTGTATCTTCCTGTTTCTTAAATCTGATCAATGGAGGTATTTTTAACAGTTTCAAGTCCTTCTTAAATAGTGAAGTTTTTGGAGATGCAATTCTTTGGCTTGATGTGGTTGCAGGTTACAGAGTGCTGTACTTAAACTTATCTGGTGCAATTGCATAATCTGTGGTACCAGAGATTGTTTTATTCGTCATGTTTTATTTTGTCAGAAATGCTCTGAGCTCCATTCTCTTTATTGAAATAGAAGTGATGTCTGTGTGCTGCATAATGACATGCTTGCTTTTGGGGTTTTTTTAATGCAGCTTTAATACTGAGTTGACCTCCTGAAGCAGTTTCTTGAGTGATGCTATGAAATAAAAATATGTCCATCTTGAAGATAAAATTTGCTTTCCAAATTATCAAGACTCCCACTGAACCATGATCTGCAAAACTTGACGACTATTAGGCGTATTAATGAATTTTTTAAGTCGTATTATATATACTGAAGGACCACTTCATAAGTCTCCACTCTTCAGAGATGATTCTTTACAAGGCTGCTGTATGTAATGAGGACCTTTCCAAAAGTGTCTTGTTTATGAACTCACATTCAAACCTTGCAATTCTGTGAAATGATGAAGTTTTGGGGTGTACACAGTGTCTGCAGGTTTTGTTGTTAGGTCATGCTTTTTGCCTTTCTGTCTTACCTTTTTTTCTTAGCTTAAAAGTTTTACATTTTCCAGCTTACATACATATTTGTTTTGCAGAAGTGAAGAATACACAGATGACAAGAATTTGGGGTCTTTGATATGCAACCAACCCCCCAGTGCAGGCGTCTCACCCGCTCATTCTGCCGTCTGTTATAGTTGTTTTCCATAGCTCAGTTTTTGCTCCCTGACAGGATTGATGTTTTGACATCTTCTAACAAAGTTCATGTGTGTTAATAATGTTCAGCCCTGTGAGTGGATCAGC
The DNA here is from genome assembly GCA_013399835.1 of Leptocoma aspasia. Lineage (NCBI taxonomy): Eukaryota > Metazoa > Chordata > Aves > Passeriformes > Nectariniidae > Leptocoma > Leptocoma aspasia. Next base: position 143,180 of record VXAX01005253.1, on the reverse strand, counting down.
TTGTTGCTCTACTCCAGCAACTGTTTTTTGAAGTGTTGTTCTTGTATGATAGTAAACATAAATGTTTTATAAGAGCAGCTGTACTGGTTCAGACAAAGGCTTTGGCAAACCCTGCACTTGTCTGCAACATCATCTCTAAAGGAGCAGTTAGGGACAAAAACAGAACAGGAAGAATGATACCTCTCCTAAATACTCCCTCAGCCATACACTATTTTCAGCCTAGGGGATTTCCTGACCTTGATATGGTTTGTCTAGTTGAAAACTCTCAAGGGATCTCTCTTACTCAATTTCCTTTGAAAGCCATCTAATTTTTTTTTTCCCCAAGTCTTCGATATGTCTCGCAAGGAATTCTAGTAGCTGTTGTGTGAAGTTTTGTATGTAACTCATTAGTACTTTCTATTAACAGAAAAATCAATGTTGAATAGTCAGTCTTTATCCATGGAGAGACATGGATTAATAGCTCACAACTCATTGATTTATGCATGAATAGCATTAGGTGGTTATTGCCCCTCTGCCTCATTTCAAGTTTGCCTATGTTGAATTTTGTTTACCTTTTTATTGCCCAGTCCAGTTTTATAATGGCCTTCTGTATTTTTTCATTTGCTCTGTAGTCACTATTCCTGATCACTTGCTGTCCTTTGGTAGTTTCTAAACTGTGTCACCCATCTCATCTTCCAGGCCACTTAGGAATTTATCAGGTAATGCAGGTGCTAGAGCAGAATCTTTCAGAACTGTGCTGGTGACTTCCCCTGGTGTCATCTTGATTATATCTGTTCTTTTTCTTTGCTAACCTGAGTAACTAAGGCTTATATGGTGGCTCTTGAATCCTTTGAGTAATTCCATTAAGCTTTTATACAGGATTAGCAGCTTCAGATTTTCATTTGGATAAGTGTTATGAAAATAAGATTGCAGATTTGCAAGGAAAAAAATCTTGCAGTAACACCTACACACTGGTTTCTGTCTCCCCTGTGGGTTCTTTTACTTGAGTTACCCTAGAACCATAAGCCCAGCCTCGTTAGACATCAGTTCCCTATAAGACATAAACCTATTACAAATAAGACTGTATCACTCTTGCACCTCTTGGTAATGCTTCTTAAAAAAGATGGTTTTATGTATGGTTAAAGTTGATTCACAGAGCTGCTTTTATGCTTCTGACCACTTTTAGTGCTTTGATTCCAGGCAGGTGTTTAATCTCTGTTTCTCACAGCAGGACAATATTTCTGTGGTGTTTCAGTGCCTTGGTCATGAATCAAGCTGCTGCTCTTGCTGTTTGTTGTGCAATAACATCAAACATCACCACTGCATAGAAAAGCTGTCCTTGCTCTGAAGACTACACAGCCAAATTTCTTAGATTATCAAGGAATGTGGTTAAAAAATAACTTCTCTTACTTCTGAATTCATGTCTTTGAAATACCATGTGAACTTAGGCACACAAATTCCATTGTTTCCTAGACTTTAAACAGGCTTTGGTTTTGGGCTTTGACAGTGCCTTTCACAGTGTGTAGCTCCTTGGTTTGTCTATTAAGGATTTGTTCAGCTTCTTCGTGGAAAGAAACAAAGGAAATTAGGGTAAAATTGCAGATTCTTCCACAATATATAAGAACACTTTGGAATTCTGTTGCCATCATATAATGTGCTCATGCTTTTGGCTATCAGTTTTCTAAAGGAGGCTGAAATTTACTGCACTGTGTATGTGATTTTGGTATGTTGTTGACCAAACTTGATAAAGTTTTTACTTTTTTTAATATCAATTAGGATTTCCATATTTTTTCCCTACCAGAGAGAGGACATATTGTTTGCTTTTAATAAAACCATTCTGGAAAAACACAATAGTTTGAAAAACATTGTCCTGTTTAAAAAAAGTGAGCTCTTCTATCCACATTAAAATATATATGTGTGTGTGTGTGTGTGTGTATATATATATATAAATATCTTTTTTTTTTTTTTTTTTTTTTTTTTTTTTTATTAATTGAAAGGAAAAAATGGGAAAAAAA
>VXAX01005253.1:80204-141173 GCA_013399835.1 Leptocoma aspasia | reverse complement strand
TTTTTTGCTCTGTTCATTGAATAAATGAACAGAGCAAAAGTGGAGAAAAAATTTTTGAAATGAGAGCTGTTAATTTATACTGTGTAATGCACTAGTGTATTTCAAAGAATAATAGAGGAAACTTTGTATAAAAAAGCAGTTTCGACTTAACTATTGTGTGAGAATGTGTTTGGTCTAATTGTTAACATGTAGCAGGAGGCAGCATGAAACACTGGAAACACAGATGTTTTCCCTTTTGGGAATTGAAGGAAGGTAAAGTAGTATCTATGGATTTATCCAAGAGATTGGCTTCTCTGTAGTAATTTATCAAAATGTGTAAGGAGTAAATTTGAGTTTTTAGAGACTCACTTGCAGGTTATGCAAATAAACAGCATATTAGTTTTCAACCTCTTTCAATATGTAATCCAGTAACATTTTTTTTCTAGTGATGGTATACACCCCAGTGTAGTGAATTTAAGCCTGCAGATAATTCACTTTCTTTTGTGATCCCCAAGACATTATCTGTGGACCTTTATTTTACCTATAGGACAATTGTAAGTGGTATAGTTTTTACTCTCTTATTCCAATATCTTCTACTGATTTAAAACTTGATATTTAAGAAAACTTGAAAGATGGTTAAATCATTGTATTGTTTTGGGGTTTTTTCATTTACAGAAAATGTCAGTTTGGGACCTTGCTGCATGGATATGCAATTTTCAGAGGCCTGTTGCTGATAAAATAGAAATTAGGTTACCTTCGATTAATTCAGTGAGTTTTGTGGTTTGGCTTTGGTTACTGTTTTCTTACAGTATGAAAGAGAATATGGAAAAAAAAAGCTGTTAAATACGTGGAATTGTCTTGCTTGGCATGAACTTTTAGTTAAACTTTCTCTTGATAATACATACATTAGCACTTTCTTGGTGTGCTTGTATCAAGCTTCATTGAAGAGTGATTTAATTATACCTTTCTTTTACTTCACTCTTTGGTAATCTCTGATTTTATGCTGTCATCCTGTATCCCATAGACACAACTGCCACAAGAAGTCGTTTGTGTTGCTTTCATTATTGTAGTACCAAGACACTTAAAAAAAATGTTCTGTGTATTTGTTGTGACAGTACCCATATTTTATTTTAAGGGGAAGACTAGATTATTTAGTCTTCAAAAAAAGTTATTTACCACGAAAGAGCAACTATGTTGTAGGGAACAAACCTGGAGAGCTCCAGCATCACTTTCCATATAATTGATCCTCCTTTCTATTGCTTGCTATAGGTTATTTAAAGTTGTTGCTTTGCCACAGCTGGATCTAAGGAGACTAAGGCTTAGTTATTTTCTTCTGCTGTCTATTGTAGATCAAAAGAGTATTTAGTGTCTATCACACTGAATAGAATTTTGAGAAATACATGTATTGTAAGACAGTATGACTTGAAAAATCTGAGTGTTTATACAATATTGTGTTCTCACTCCTTTAGGATGCTTCATAAATTGGCTCTTGTGCCTCTACTGGTTAAGCTGCTGACAGTTCATCTAGTGTGACCTTGATAAGGTCATTGATTAGTATTGCAAAAACTAAAGGTTACTTAAAAGTAAAAAATATACTAAGAAGTGGAGTAAGGAGAAATTATTTTGAAATAATTTTAACATGTATTTTTTACTTTGTGAATAGAAAGTATTTTCACAAAGTATTGATACAGATGTTTGAATTTGTATTTGGTAATTCTTATTGTAAGATGTGTCCATCTGTCATATTTTGGAGCTGGAAATGGAGAATTCTTTCTGACTTAGTTAAAATAACTAGCCTTCCACTAATTATTTAGGCTGTAATGTGCTCCCTCTGATTCAGATTAGCTCTGGTCTTGTGAGGATGGAAAAATTATTTTTAGTGAAACAGTGTGAAATAGATTTAAGAGGGATAATAACTTATTTGTCAGAAAGTGTTATCTCTAAAATCAAGCTTCACATCTATCAGCAGAAATATTTGCTCTTTGTGTGACTTACATGAATTGATATGGAAAGTCTCTCTAGTACTGGGATGGAAAAATACTCTTTATGAAATTTTGTTAACTCAAAACATAATGGAAATGTTTAAGGCCATCTGTGAAACAAAGTACTTGAGAGTTGTAAAACGAAAACTCTTAAATAATATTTAATAAATTTGTTTAGATTTCCAGGTTTTATGTCAGGTAACTGAATGTTAAAAGTTGTAATAGAATATGATATTCAAAAAAGCTGGAGTGCAAAACAAATTACAAAAATTTTTTTGTCTGATTTCATAATTCCTCTTATAATCAGTCTCTTTCTTGCTGTATTTTTCCTCTCCTCCCCATCTAATAAAAGCAAGACACACTTTAACTGGTCAGCTGAAGTCAATCAGATTTTGTTAGCTTAGATCTCAAGAACTGAATTTCTCAAATGTCTCGCTTAAATAAGTTTCAAGATAGAAAAGATAGGCCCCATTGTCATCTCGTTCAGGGAAAAGCTGAAGCATAAACTCAGTCCTTACTAGGTTTAGCTAAGGAGCTAAACAATGTGTCAAAGTTTTGATTGAGGTGACTCAGTGTCCAGAAGTTTTGCCATATAGAATCAGAATGGTTTGAGTTGAAAGGAATCTTTCAAGATCATCAATGCTCACTTCTCTGGGCGGGGAAATCTTTCTTTAGATAAGGTTGCTCAAAGCCCTGCCCAGCCTGACCTTGAATACTTGGAACAGATGATGCACAACTTCTCTGCACAAGTTGTTCAGTGTCTCACCCCTTCAGTGTAAAAAATACCTTCCTAATGTCCAATCTAAATCTACCAGTTTTCAGTTTAAAACCCTGTCACTACAGACCCTCATGAAAAGTGTGTCCCCATTTTTCTTTCAAGCACCTTTTAAGTTCTCTCAGTACCTGGGGATGCCTTCCATCAGGTTCCATGGGCTCATGTACCTTCAGGTTCCTTAGATGACCTTGTGCCGCAGGGGGCAGTTCTTCGTTCTCCCAGTCACAGTGTTTGCCTCCAGTGAGTGGGGCAGTGTGTCTGGAGCACTTGCTGGTGAAGACCGGGATAAAGAAGTCATTAAGTACCTCAGCCTTGTCCCTGTCCTGGGTCTACTTTGAGATAGGGGCCCTTTTATCACTGATGTACCTATAGAAGCTTTTTCTTGTATAGAAGCTTCATCAAGCTTGATGTCCCTGTCCAGATTTAATTCTATCACAGCTTTAACTTTCCTAACCTGATTCCTGGCTGCTTGGACAATTTCTCTGTATTCCTCCCAGGCTATATGTCCTTGCTTCCACCCTCTGTAGGCTTCATTTTTCTGCTTGTGTTTGTCCAGGAGTTCCTTGCTCAATCATGCAGGTGGCTGGTGTTTTGCCAGACTTCCTTTGCTAGGTGTGCATCGCTCCTGAGCCTGGAGGAGGTGATCCTTCAGTATTAACTAGTTTTCTTGGGCCCCTCTACCAAGCAGATCCCTGAGCAGGCCAAACTGTGCTCTCCTCAAGTCCTGGACAATAAGCTTGCTGTGCACCCTTGCTGCTCTAAGGATCTTAACTTCATCATTTCATGGTCACTGCAGCCCAGGCTGCCCTTGAGCTTCATGTTCCCCAGCAGCCCCAATGTTTTGGTGAGAAGGAGACCCAGCATAGCACCTCTCCTTGTTGGCTTCTCTAACTCAGGGAAGGAAGGTATCACCATTATTACATTCCAAGCACCTCCTGGTCCTGGATTGCTTATGCTCTGCTGTTTTGTCCCTCTAACAGATATGGGAGTGGTTGGAGTCCCCCATGAGGACCATGGCTTGTGAACATGAAGCTGCTCCTATCTGTCTATAGAGGACTTCATAGCATAGTCCTCCTGGGCGGGGAGCCTGTAGCAGACCCCCAGTACAACATGACCTGTCCCTGCCCTCCCTTTCATCCTGACCCACAACCTTTCAGTCGGCTCCTCTTTCATTCCCAGGCGGAGCTCCGTGCACTCCAGGCAATCGCTGACATAGAGGGTAACATCCCCTCCTTGTCTCCCATGCCTGTCCTTCCTAAACACCCTGGATCCTTCCACTCCAACACTCCAGTCGTAGGGGTAATCCCACCATGTCTTAGTGATGCCAGTAAGATGATAGCCATGCAGGGATGTGCATGTCTCTAACTTCTTTATTTTTATTGTCTTTGCTACATGCGTTTCCATAGAGGCATTTTAGCTGGGCTCCCAATGGAGCCGACTGCCTGGCTGGAGTGACAGAAGTTCCTTTGTGCTGCTCTTCAGGTGCTCTCCTTCTGACCTATAATCCCTTTCCAAGCCCTGAGCATCTTTTGCTGGCTCTAACATCAAACTGGTAGCAGTGGGATGGATTGAGGCTCCTGTTCCCTTGAACTTTTAGGTAGTTCTGCACCATGTCTCAAAAAAGATAAATGAAGAGTGTCAGTTTTCCCATATCTATGAAATATAGGATTTGGGGGCCAACAAGGACTGTGGCATTGGCTTGGGGAGAGCATTCTTCACATGCTGTGCTGTGGAGAGCCAGCAGGACTAAACAGATGTTCTGGAATGTTGTTCTTCAACAATTAAGATAGTATGGACTTCTTAAGACTTTGGACCTGTGGCTCTTGGATTTGGACTACCTTGGGTCACAATATTAGACTTTTCTTGTACTTTCTGTTCTCTAATTATGTGATGAAGCAGTAACCTCCAGTGCCTTGCAGAATGTTTCTACCTACTGTTATTTGTGCTTATTTAAAAGATTTTGACTAATTGAAACATGCTGCTGAGCAAGATTGAATAATGTTGTGTTATCCCCTTTGTCAAAATGAGCACTGCAACCAGAGCAGTAAGGTCACTTTAGGAGAGAGAAGGGGTTTTGTGAACTCAGTAGCAACTGATCATAATGGGTTTCTTTTTGGTGATGTTGAAATTGACTCAGAAAAATCTGGAATATACAGTTGTACCTGCATGGTGGTGTAAAGAAAGCTCCTAAAACCTACAATCTTTTGTTGTGTTGACATGTATCGGCTTTCAGTTTTGTTTGGCCACAGAACACATGCTGCCCACATGAAATGCTGCCCCCAGTATCTAGTTCAGATAGTTGTATTAGGTGATGTCGATTGTGTGGTAGTTATCTTGCACTGGGGTTGAAACAAAACAGCAGATTTTGCTTAGTCACTTGAGTCTATTTTGTTTCCTTTCAGTGAAGGGATATTTCCTACTTGGAGTTGAGCTTTGTTTTCTCATGCTAAGAAGCTAGAGAGGAGAAAGAAGGCCTACACGAGTGCCAGATTGGCATGTTGTTGATAAGTAGACCAATCCAAAAATGCCTTTTTTGGGCTGACATTTTCTGCGTTCGAGAGCAGAACGCTGACGTGTGTGGTGCTTGCACCTTCTGCCCCTGTCCTATCAAGATTGATTTGTGGTTGTGGGTGTTATAAGTCTTAGGATAGTTTGTCTATTTTAGGACACAGTTTAGAGTTTAAGCTCTCAGGTAGGACAGGTGTATGCTTTGTGTAAAGATGGTTAAATGTTAATTTTTGGCACAGATAAATTATGTTCTGCTCAAATTTTTGAAGTTATTCCAGGGATTTATATTTTTATAAGGACGGATTTTGGATGATAAAATGCTTTACTGTCCTGGAACAAGGCAAATAATTGCAACTAAGAAAAAACAAGCCAAAAACCACCACCACCACCAAAAAACCTGAACCTGAAGGTAGTAGTAACTACGTAGCAGTAGGATTTATGAAACTCCTGATCAGATGAATTTCATTAATTCAGTGTTTTATAAGCAAAACACTTTTATTCCAGAAGTGGGTATTACTGCAAAACAGTAGGACTATATTGTCTTCTAGTGATGCAAAATATGCAGTCTTTACTCAAACTACCATAGATTTTTCTTTTTATGAGAGTGGGTTTTTTTCAGCTGATAGTGAAAGTAATAAAATCTCAACTTTCCCATAAAGCTAGGTCAGACATATGTTTCAATCGACAGATTAATCGTGAAGTCTTTGATGAAAGAGTTTCTCTTCCTACAGTAAAAAGTACCTTTTCTAAAAGTCACTTTTAAACTTGTAATAATTCCTGTCACTCTTCAAAATGACACTGAGTAGATGTACAGTATGTTTGGAGTAAACAGTATGCAAATGACTGCTTTCTACTTTGGGTGGTTTTTTCACTGTTTAATATTATTCATGTATGGATACGTATTGTCACAACTTATCATTTTTTCCTCTTTATAGGTCCTGCTGGGGACTTGCATCTGGCCTCAATGTGAAATTAAGGTAGAAAAACACATCTACGTATGTGTTTGCTGTTAGGATTTAGTTTATTCACTGGTCATGCCTGAAGAGTGATGTTCGTCTCTAGTCGGCTAACAGCCAGGAAATATAAATGATTGTCCTAGAAGTCAAGCCTCTCTCCTATTTACTGGAGTGAAAATCACCTCCAGATACCGACGGAAAATCAACTACAGAAAATGCTTCACGTTATAAGGATGCCAGCCACCTAGATTCATGCGCCCTATCTGTACAGTTGTTGTGGATGGTTTGCCATCTGAAAGCTCCTCAAGCTCTTATCCAGGCCCTGTATCTGTTTCTGAAATGTCTCTGCTACATGCTTTGGGTCCAGTGCAGACCTGGCTGGGACAAGAGCTAGAGAAGTGTGGCATTGATGCCATGATTTATACTCGGTATGTCCTCAGTCTTCTGCTGCATGATAGCTATGACTACGACCTGCAGGAACAGGTATTTACATATTTTAGATGTTGTCCAGTGAAAGTGAGTTTTTGTACCAGTTATGTTTTGTGTATTATACCTGGGTATGCTTCAGTTGGGGGGGTGGTTGTCTTTAAGTGTGTGGGTGGCAGGAGGGTATAAGCCACACAGGAGTCAGATTTGATGGGTGAACTGAGACTAAGGTACTTAGGTTGCTGTATGGGCAATTACATTAAACAATGTTTTCACATGGCTACAATTGATATCAGAATTGTTAACACTGGAATATCTGTGTCTTAAATGGAGACCATCACTACTTGTGATTGTAAGCTTAATTTAATATTGGAACATTAGTAAATGAATGTAATTTTTGTAAACTGTGTCAAAATGCCCAGCTTCACAGTAGTTTGTAGACTCCTCCATCACTTCCCATGGATTTCACATTGTGCTATTTTCAGTAAAGAATAAACACCCCCCAAATATCTTCTAGTGTTCAGGTATTTGAAATACATTATTGTACATACATTATTCATCTCTTCTAAAATAACATTAATGCTGACTGCTGATAAAAAGCATGCAAGATTGTTGTGAGCCTAGAACATACTGTTCAGTCTTGATACCTTTTTTCTTTCTTTTTCTTTTTTTTTTTTTAATTTCTCTTGCATCATGAACCTGTATAGAAATACTTCTAATAGTGGAGTTTTACGAATTCAGGGCTCAGAGAAATTACAGTGCTTTCAGAAAAGGCTGATGATGCCATTAAACATAGACTTTGTCTTAGTAGGTAGCTGTGGTGATGGTGGGAAGGAAGGAAAGCAAATACCTATTCTTTGATAGCTTATTTATTAGTCCTTTTTCTTTACTGTTATTATGGTTATTCTTCAAACATTGCTACCTAACTGCTTCAGAAATTCCATTGTCACCTAGTTTATCTTTTTAAAAATCCATCAAGAGCAGAGGAGGTTATTGTGAGATAGATGTAAGTGTAACTGAAGCACAAAAAATTCCTGTCAGATGCTGTCAGTTTTTGAACATGTAGCAACCATTACTGTGCATAAAAGCCTTCATGCTTCCCTTGTGCAAACCAGAAAACTTGTATCTGTAAAAGTTTTTTTGTTCAAAATGTATCTGGCAGCAGTAGGTGACATCAGCAACCCCATAATTAGCAATAATAATTTAAAAAACCCAGTGTAAGCACTTTATGGAATGTACCTTAACATGTAGATCTTGGTCAGACACAAACAGCTGTATTTTAGAAGGGGGCAGAAAAAGGTTCCAAAACCTGTTTGAAAGGAGCATGTGGGATGAGGACATTAAAAATGAAACCAATTGAAACCACATGAGAACTTGAGGAGCTTTAGAGATAGGCCAGTGGCCTTGGGGGAAATGAAGATGTGTTTCTTTTCAGTCCATTTCAGACCACAGTCATAAGTTTGAAGTTGCTACTGTGATATTTCAAATTACCGAAGTGCCAAAATTAGTTTTATTTTTATCAGGCTTTGCAAGAAGCAGGGTAACTATATTATAAAAATCTCATTCAGTTTATTTCTCATTTTGATACCTTAACTGGCTCCTTTGTGGGTTTGATAACAGAGCTTTTAGGAATGTGTCTGTTCTTTTTCCAAGTTGATTATCTGAACCTAATGAGCCAAAGGGAGAAGAATACCACATGCTGACAGGGTAGCCAAGACCTGTGTTGCTGAGTGAGTGCTGTGGTGCTAATGTACAGGATGTCTTCTAAACAATGTTGGGTTTTGAAGCTGGAAGATTTTTTCTACCTCCTCCAATCTGATCCTGTTTATAATGTACTTTTACTGCATTTATTCGCCCTACTTCATATAACTATGTTCTAAGTTTTGAGACCTAATATCAGTTTAGTTTTGGGATTATATTCTGTAATAATGATTAGATGCACCTGTTAGGAAACATACTGCTCCCTAATTCCTTTTTCAAATAGCTTAGACTGTAAAGCCTGCAAGTACAAATTTCTTACATAGAAAATTGAGGAAATCTTTAAACATGTTTGCTTGTTTCGTTATTTATTTATTATTGATTTTAATTTTTTTTTATTTTACTTATTGCTTACTGGTTCCTTGTATCACTTGACATTATAAATTATAAATTAGTTTTGATTTGGTGAAGTTACTAAAAACTTCACCAAAGTTTTTGGTGAAAAGAAAGAAAATCTTTACTTTAAAGCATGTATTTACATATAAGCAATTTCAATCCAATTTTGGTAATGGATACAATGTTAAGACAAAGGGGAAAAGCATATATTTGTGTTTACAAACAGAAGTCAAGGAAGGTAACAGGAATTAAATACCTAAATGAGAAGTAATTTAGGAATAGAAGAGTTGCTGAGCTTCTTTAACCCAGATTAGTTCCCATGGAAGATTTGGTCCTTTGCATCTCAGGAATTTTTTCTCCCATGTGATTACTTTAATTCTTAAGAAAGGTAAGAGAATTTCCACGGAAAGAGCTATTCTCAATAATGGGCTTATTGCAATGATTTCTCTCCAACTTAGAGCACAGCTGCAAAAAGGACTGAAGCAGTCTATTCACATGGAGAAGACAAGGGACCATGGGTACATGTTGCACTGGGAGCAGTTTCATCTTGATACTAGAATCTTTTCCTTTTTCTTTTTTCTTGTAGTGAGAACTGTCATTCATTGGAACAACCTCCTCAGGACTGTGATAGAATCCCTGTTGATGGAGGTTTTTGAGATGCAGTAGGGTGCTAGATAGTCTTGTCTCGTCTCCTTTTCCCTTGGAAGGGTAGACCACATGATTTTTTGAGATCCCTTCCAGCCTGAGCTATAATGTGATTCTGTGATTCTTTGCTTTTAGAACTCTGTTTTTGGGGATAGCAAGTAGCCATTCGTTTTTCCTCAAAATACAGCAGTGGCTTCTGTTTAGAGCAGGTTACAAGGAATGTGTAGTCTCACAATGGGATTATGCATAGGAGCAATCTGTTGCAGTTTGCTTTTTTGGGGCGTGGGAGTGAAGAGGACTAATTTAGGAAGTCTTAATCTTACAGATATTGTCATCTTCATTAGAAATATTACAGACTGAAGCTAAGATGGTCATTAAGATCTTTCCACCTCAAAACGTTGATGGTATCATTAGCACTGTTTTAGTTGCTTCAGGGAGCTTCCTTCAGTGCTTTCTTTATAGGGTTCTGGTGCCATCAAGCTTAGCAGGGAAATGGAACTCTGAAGTCTGGACTGAGGTTCTGTCAGGCAAGTACAAAAAGATTTAGTATCAAAAATAAGTAAGAAAACCCATTCCCAACCTTACTAGGCATACACAGCTATTTAAGGTATCACTGTTGTCACGTTATCAGTCACTTCTGTTTACAGTTAAAATAAGAATTTCAAAATAATATGGGACTCTTGATTGACTATGGGACTCTTGTTTGATTAGATCTTCAGGGTTATTTTTGTGAATAAGCAGGATAGTCCCTTCTGCTCTGTCAGTAATATTTAATATGTTGGTTTTGGTCTTGATTCTGATGCAGTCTTCTCTGGGTTTCTCCAGTGTTACTCTGATGCAGATTTATGTGGCTTTCTCCAGTATTATCTGTTTTTGTACAGTGAGCTAGTTTGATGTCTGGATAGAAGATAAGACTAAAGTTGCGTGTGTAGGAGTTGTGTTGATTTTCATTCCCCTTTTTTTTGTATGATTGGGAGGGTGTGTTTTTATTGTTTGTGTTTTGTTTGGGTTTGTTACTGGTGTTACATGCCTTGCCCAATTAGAATGGTCTATGTTGAGTATTGTTATATGGATTCAGGCTCAGTATCACAAAAATGTTAGATTGGTAAGTCATGAGTTTTCAGAGAGTTCATAGCAGATTTTTGCAAGTACAGGAAACATAGGTGGAAGTAAAACCCTAATACACTGCAACCTAATTTTACTGGAATGTTTGCAGTTTCTATTCTGGCTCATTGGCTTAAACTGAAATAGCTATTAAAATATTGGGAAAATTTATAAGCCATTATGTTTTGCCCAGCTGTCTTTCAAAGGAATAGAGAATTTCCAAGAAAGGAATCTTGTTTATGGTAAATTGTACTGTGGTACCAGGGTCTTCAGGAATGCTATACCATAGCAATACGTGTGCTATACATACCTATCAAGAATTACTGTAAAACTCTCTAAATATACACACTTTAAATACATGTTGGTTTCTTTTTAAATACTCAAGTACTGAAGGTAACTTAGTTATTATTGGCACCTAGAGCACAATTCTTATCCAAGCCATACTTACTGCTTTTGGAAGTGAGTCTAAGAGCTCAAGATGTAAAAGTTCTTAAGAAGCATTTCATTCTTACTGTGTACTCTTTTTTTTTCTTTTTCTAATTTCCCTCTCCCCTCAGGTTTTTTGGCAGTGATGATATTGCTGATGGGAGGGCTTAAGTGGGCGGAAGTAGGAGGCTCTTTGGGATTTTTTTTCCTCAGTTTGACTGATGGAGTAGAAAATACAAAGATAATATGAATTGGGTTTGCACATTGTCCTTGATTGCTGTCATACAGTTCATAGAGATAGTTTTGGGGGTTTTGTGGCTAGTTAAGGTTTGTCATATCAGAAGACAAGGATTTCAGTGGTAGTCTTGCCTTTTTTTCTCCTACAACTAAAGATCTTGCTTGTGTACCGTCTTTCTAGAGAACAATTCTCAAATAGATTTACTCATATATTAGATGTCTACATGGTCTAAAGATTACTAAAGAAATCTCTTGAACCATGCTATATAAGATATTAATTATTTAGGTGTGTTAGGGAGTTTACTTGGTTCAGTTTGGATTGGTTTTTTTTGAGGCCTATCAGTGGTCTCTTCAAAATGTTTGGAAATCACTGCTATTTTGTGCTAAGATAGATGACTTTTTAGACACTTTTGGTCCATTAAGGAACCCCTCGTAAAATTTGTGTGGATTTACAGACTGTTTAATGTAAGTAAAGTGCAGAATGTTTCTGCCAAGTATACATGCTTTCACCATTTCCAATTTATTACTGAATTTACTTACTTTGGAATAAATTATAAATTAAGCAGAAAATAATGAAATTGCTGTCAAGTTTTTAACTTTTGGGGACCCACAGGTTTGCTGTTGGTGGAGAGCTGAACGTTGTGAGACAGTCTTTTGACTTCATACTGGACTAATTTTTGATCAGAATACCTTGCTCTTAGTGGCAAACCAACTAGGTGCTTTTAAGAGTTCATTGTTGTTTAAATGCTAATTAAAAATATACTTGTAGATGCATGTGTTCTCAAACCAGTTTATGATACAGTAAATATTGCATTAAGATAGTATAATCTGTGTGAAGCAGAAGGCATTGCCTTAAAATATACTTTGTGTGAAACATTGTTTCATTGATCGTTCTTTGTATAGTATTAAAATCAGTGTTCTATGTTGTATCTTTCACATACTAATTGTAAGCCTAGCTGATTTCAAATAGAACAGATTTATGGTTTAGAGCTATAGACTTGTTCCTTTAGACTGTTCTCCCTTTTGAAGGGATAGAGCCTTTATTTGAAAAACCCCAAAACCTAACCCCAACAGCTAGACACTCTGTGAGATAAAGGCTTTGTTTGTAAGCCTTTGGTCATGCAGCAGGAAGATCGAAATGAATTTGTCATGCATACTTTCCATATCAAGTGTCTTCTGTTGCTTTTGATCTACTTCTTTCAACTCTTTTTTGGAAGTTAACATTTTTTTTCTGAACCTCAAAAGTAAAAATCCTTTTTATTTTTTTTTAAATTATGTTTTCCTAACTCTCAGAATTAATTGGCTATTGCACTGCAAACTGTGTACTTTTGTGACCAGGTTGAGATTTTGCTTTTGATTTTTCAATTTTTAACAGGGAGGCTTTTTTGCGGGAAGGCTAATTATTTGTAGACTGATTTGAAGTAGTTCCATTCAGGTAATCTTTTATATGGAGGCATAAAAAGTCTTCAGAATGATAGTTACACTTCTGCTGACTCTGATAATAGTTTTTATTCTTGCTTTTTCATCATTTTCACTTACATATTTAAAGTCCAAAATGTAGTTTTCTCCTTTAGATTAAGAGAAGAAGAGAGCAGCGGAAGAGATGCCTCAGCCCGTATGTGATATATTTTAGGGCTTCACCTTGTGGTTCTAAGTCCATAAATGATTTTGGCCTATCCCTCTGCCCTGGGATAGCGATATCATTGCCAACTTTAGTCTGTGTTTGGCTTGCCTGTGCTAATGACACAGGACACTTTGGTGACTGAACTTGGGATGCACTTGCTAGGTTTTCAGGTCCAGTGGAATGTGGGCTGTTTGTTCTCTTGCCATCCCATATTAACCCAGTAGAGGGACCTGATGTCTGAATTTTTGTTCTAGTAATAGATACTAGTTTTTCCCATGTATATTTTGAGGTGAAGAGGATGTGGGGTTTTGTATGTGTCTTGTGTTTTTTGTATGTTTCATCCATAACCTGAACAGAGGAGGAGAAGTGAGGATTTGGTCCTCTGCACTCCACCAAACGTGTTAAATTTTAATCTGGCTGGTACGCCTATTTGACAAAAATAACAACGCTGCTTCTGGTAGAATTACACCTACTCATTCATCATCTCTAAGAAATACTTTTGGGTCACTCAAACACATTTTTTGATACCGCATTACAGTATGCGGAGTGGGTTCAGCTACAGTAGGGAAACGCTGTGTGACTGCTGTGTACAAGTGTCAGTGAATTTCAAAGTTCACCAGCAACATGTAGACATAAATTTTTTGAATGCAAAGCATTTTCCGTTTAGTTTGTATTTTTGTTACTGCTTATTAAGCTGTATAACAGTCCTGTAGGAACAATTTTTTAAATTTTCTGACTGCAGTGTTTTAGTCAGTACCCCAGCTAAGTATGTAAATTTCAAATTGTGGGAATCAGTGTATGAAAAAAAGAATAGGTAGGAGGGGGAACTGTGAGACCAAGACTTTTTTATATGACTAATTTAAAATCCTTAGATTACTCAAATGTATAAGTTTACAGCAATGGGAATAACCCCCTTCTTCTTCCCATACATAAACATGTAATCTGAAAAAAGGACCAATTAATGATATTTAGGAAATGGTACTATATCTTGAAATTAATGTGCTTACAAAGCTTATTCATACAAAAGTTAAACCACTTTCTAAAAGCTCAGATAACTAAGTTTAAAAGTTCATAGAGGAAAACTTGGCTGTGGTTCTGCCCTCCATCCCTTTCTAGGAAGGGGGTACTATAGCTGAGAACTATATAATTCAAATTTTGGGAAGTAATTTTTTGTGTACAGTGTTAGTTTTTTGGGAAAAAATAGGTGGATATGGATTCTTCTTCTCTTAAGCAATGGAAGATGGCTGAAATGTCTTTACTGTAAAAGCATGTGGCTCAGGAAACTTACTTGATTTTTAGTTGGTGTTTGTCGTGTTAATTGTGCTGTAATTGATCTGTTCTGTGTTTCTCTGTCCGGTGACTATTAGATACAGGACAGGTTTGGAGTATCATGGGCTGTGACTTTGTATTCTCTGTTCTGTTTTAGGGATGGGAATTGTGATGGCAGGGATTGGAGCTCAGCAGTAGGCTGGCAGGGGCTTTGTGGAAACTGTATGGGTTCCAGGGCAGTCAGCTTCAGGCTGTGTGGTAGTGCAGAAGAAAAACACTCGCTCTCAAGGACTCTGCTTATCTGAGAAACTTTATTTCCACACTCTCTGCTGCGTTTGTATTGGTGTGAGTGATCATGTTGAGCTGCTCGTTCTTTTTTTATTAAGTTGTGACTACTAATGTATTCTCACAAAGGCTTACATAATACAAAGCAGAGATGGAAGCTCAAGTGCCAGGTTGGTGAGTCCTCCTAACAGTCAGGATTTCTTTGCACCCATCTGTGTGCTGATACAATTGTATTGTTTGGGTTTCTGGGCATAATTGAGATACTTCCTTCGTGTTCTTCGGGTATACGTCATTGCATGACAATACACTTGCCACATTTCTCCAAGCATAGATGTGTGCTGCCTGTATTCTCTGAAATCAGATGATTACAGTGGTCTGTGATGCTTGCCACACAACTTTAGCTCTAAAGCCAAGAAAACAACCATAAACGTTATGAAATAACTTCTCCAGTCATGACATGCCCTTTTCAGACACCTTGACTCTGTAGTGACAGTTTCTGTTGCGTTCCTGGCTTTCTTTTCTGCAGTGTAAGTCAGACGTGTAAGTAAAATTATGTCTTTATAGCGCTAGCTATAGCCTTGCTAAATTTTCTTCTTTTCTGCTTTTACTTTAATGGGAAAAGTCTAAAGGCAGTCTGCTCAACAAATATAATATTTTAACAGATGCAGCATTTGCATGTTCTCTCATTCTGTGGAGTGGGTGTGAGAAATTTCTTCTCCTTAGTTTTAGCCTAGAAGTAACTTCTAATTAGTGAACATCACATAGACTGCCCTTTCAAACTGGTAGGATTATAAGCAAAAGTTTATAATTGACAGAAACTCAGATTACAGGATTTTATACTTGGATTGATCAGTTTTGATAAGTAGAATTCTTCCCTGCCTGCCATCAGTCCGGAATACCCTGAGGTCATAGCAGTGCATGTTGTGATCTGCTACGTTATCAGCTGTTCTGTTACAGTCAGGCTCTGCCGGGCTATAATGTTCTACTTGGGACATCTGGGAAAGAGGTGACTGTAGTGGCTAGATGGTTCCCTGGTTAATACCTGGATTTGGAATTATTATCTAACATGAAAAAAATGTTTCCCAGTCCTCTCCGTTCTGTGTTTAGCAACGTTTTTTTGCCATGGAGAAAACTTACGCTGCTCTCTGAAATGTGCTCTTTGTCTGCATTTCCTTTGGGGCATATTAGCTGAGTTTGAGCCAATGTTCTTGTGTTTTCTTCTGGACTGTCTCACCTGTGTATTATCTCTTTATCTTTGTCTCAGTCTGAGGTAGCCTGTAAGGAATGTCTAAGCTGATCCAGGCCCACCAGACCTTTCTCAGTTTTTATAATAAATTTCATTATGAAAAGTTATCCACTGCTGTGGCTTTAAGCAATCAATGAGAGTTTTTCGTGAATCTCAGTTTAGTGGAAGCATTTTTTCAGGTAAGATCACTGAAGGTCTTTATACATTCTTGAATAATCTTAAAGGTTAAGTACACTTGTGATCTGTTGCAATTTCCCCAAATCTCAATTGTGAAATCCTCCAAGAGGCAGTGATATTCCACTTTGGATACAATGTGTCATGGAATCATTGGATGGTTTGGTTTGGAAGGGATTTTAAGGACCATCTAGTTCCTAGCCCCCTGCCATGGGCAGGGGTTCCTTCCATAAGACTGGGTTGCTCAGAGCCCCATCTAGCCTGGCCTTGAATACCTCCAGGAAAGGGCAGCCACAACTTCTCTGGTGTCTATAAGGCATTTCAAGTGTCTTATAACCCTCAGAATAAAAGAATTATTTCTAATATCTAATCTAAAGCTGCCCACCTTCAGTTTAAAGACATCCCCCCTTGTGCTGTCTCTCCATGCTCTTGTCAGAAGTCTCTCCTGAGCTCTCCTGTAGGCTTTTCACGTACTGGAAGGTGCTGTAAGGTCTCCCTGGAGCCTTCTCTTCTCTAGGCTGAACAACCTAGAGAACTCTGTCACCCTGTGTTCATGGAAGAGGTGTTCCAGCCCTCTTGTGGCCCTTCTGTGGACTCACTTCTACAGGTCCATGTCCCTCTCATGTTGGGAACAGACCTGGGGTGCAGTACTATTGGTGGGGTCTCATGAGAGTGAGAGGGCCGGGATCACCTTCCTTTGCCTGCTGGCCACACTGCTTTGGATGCGGCCCAGGACACAGTTGTCCTTCTGGGCTGTGACTGCACATTACCAGCTCGTGTTCAACTTCTCGTCAACCAACAGCCCTAAGTCTCTTTCTTTGGGGCTCCTCTTGATCCTTTCTCTGCCCAGCCTGGATTTGTGTTTGGAATTGCCTCAACTTGGGTGGAGTACACTGCACTTGGCATTGTTGAACTTTATGAATTTCACACAGGCCCACCTCTCAAGCCTGTCAAGGTCCCTCTGGATGGCATCCCATCCCTCCAGTTTGCCAACCACACCTAACAGTTTGGTGTCATTGACAAACTGGGAGCACTTGATCCCACTGTCCCTGTCGCCGACAAAGGTGTCAGACAACATCAGTACCAATACAGACCCAGAGAAACCCTTGTCACTGGCCTTCTCTTGAACATCAAGCCATTGACCACAACTCTTTGAGTGTGACCATCCCACCAATTCCTTATCCACTGAGTGGTCCATCTGTCAAATCCCTGTCTTTCCAGAGGCAAGGACAGTGTCACAAGCTTTGCACAGGTCCAGGTACTTGACTCTCCATTTACTCCATTACTCTATTTACTCTTCCCTTACCCACCAAAGCTGTTATCCTGTCACAGAAGGCCACCAAATTCGTCATCCATGATCTGTCCCCAGTGAAGCCATGTTGGCCATCACCAGTCACCTCCTTATTTTCCATGTGCTTTATACAGTTTCCAGGAGGATCTGTGCCATGATCTTGCCAGGCACAGAAGTGACACTGACTGGTCTGTAGTTCCCCAAGTCTTCCTTTTTTTTCCTTTTTGAAAGCAGGTTATGTTTCCTTTTCTAATGTTGCCATTTATGTGGATCATGAGCTTCATAATGTTTTTATTTCAGTCATATCACAAGGTGTTATGTTTGTTTTCTTAGGGATAGTAGATACTTCTCTTTATAGCAAATGAAAGGAGAATCACTATCAAACTTGCTTTTTTTTTTTTGCTTCTCCAGTTTCTTGGTAGTTTAAAGGGAAGTAGTGGAATTGCTGCTTTTGCATAGTTGAATAGAATAAACCATTTCAAAATCTTTCTAAAATTTGTGCCTGTATCTTAATTTAAAATTGAATTAAGCACTCAAAGTATTAGATTTCTTGAGGCCATTAGTGTGAAGAATATAGATACTTTATCAATGTTTTTTTAGCCATATTTATAGTTATTTGCTTGTCAGGACACTGCACTTTCGGTGTCTTCATGATTGAAAATCTCTAATGAAACTATCTAGTTACGTAGTAGGTAGGGGATAGTAGGATTCTGAAGAGTAGATGTTCAAATAGTAGTTTAAATATACAAACTTGGGGTTTTTTCAGTATCCAGGGGGCATTGGCTTTCTGTTGAAACCTCTTTAATATTGGGTGGTCATATCTTGAAAATTTAAGTAATGGAAGTCTGGTTTAAATATTTGAACTCTGTAAGCAAAATTTTAGTTTTTCTTCAGTGTGTATGCACACTTTTAAAATCTGTAAGTTCAGAGTGGCATTGCTTTTGTGAAAAGTTCAGTGACCACTGTAGAGCTCTTGCATTAAAACGAGCATCATGTTATGATCTCTAGTTCTGTTAAGAAACGTGGTAAATGAAGGCATCTAGTAGGTGAAGAGATCAGAAGTTCTTGCTTATTCTTTCCAGGTGGAGGAAGTAGTTCGCCTGTCTTCATGGGTACAGAATGTTTTGCTGAGCTACTTTCTTTCCTGTTATGAAATTGATACTTTTCAGTCTAAGGAGTAAACCTACTGATGGGCTCCTGACTGCTGAAGACAGAGAGAAAAAGAGAGGGGAAAAAATAAGATACTTATTTAACTAAGAGAATTATTATTAATAATTCTTATTAATTCTTAATAAGTCTTAAATAATTCTTATTTAATTATTTAATTTAAGCCATTGGGAACTACTGGGTTGTCTGTCTTTTTGTCAATTGAGTCATCATAAAAGAGAATCACTCTGTGTCTCACCATTCTACAAACTCACTGTCTAGGATGTATTACATTTTCTTGTTTCTCAGGCATTTTACTGTAATGTTGGGCTTTGTAAAACCTTTTTGTATTTGATTCAGAATGGTTCTGATACACAAGAATTATGCCTAAGGATTTTTTTTCCTTCACTGCTCTGTATTTTATGGGTTTTATGTGTTTTATGGGTGTGGTGTTTGATTTGTGTACAGAAGGTGCAAGATCCTCAGTAACATAGGCTATATCCAATACATATATAGTGCTGATAAATACTGTAGCTTAGATGAGGATTTTAAACTGCAAAATTTTGCATGGAATAGCTGTAATCCATGGTGTTTGCTAGTCTTGTAAAATCTGAGGCTATAAAACTTAAAAGTTTGTCCAGGAAAAAAAATCCAAACCCAAACTTGGCAGCCAGGTGTGACTGAAAACCATGTGTCCAAAAATTTTGTGTGTGCATATTGTATAAAGAGGTAGAAAGAAAACGAGAATTCTATTGGAGCTACGTCCTCAGTGGCTGCCCCCTGAAAGACAAGCCCTGTTGTTCCCAGAGTGCACAAACAACTCTCTAACTCTGGAAGGAGGGATGAGACCATGATACCACAGCTCTGGGGTGGGGGCCTGAGAGAGAATTCCATTTAGCTTCCCTTCCCCCGTTA
The DNA here is from genome assembly GCA_013399835.1 of Leptocoma aspasia. Lineage (NCBI taxonomy): Eukaryota > Metazoa > Chordata > Aves > Passeriformes > Nectariniidae > Leptocoma > Leptocoma aspasia. The sequence continues at coordinate 122,091 of VXAX01005253.1, read as the reverse complement.
AAAAATTGCCTATCTCTTAAAAGAGATTTTTCAGTTTTTAAAAGTTGAAAATTGGCAAAGTTTGTAGACAAGTGTCAGATATTTTTTAAATTACATGTGTGAAGAACTGGATGAAATGCTTTATAAATTTCTGTGAGCATGAAGGCTTTTGCTGCTCTGCTGACAGATAGTTGGTAAAGCTGAGATGTATCAGTACAAAGCAAACCTTTGTTAGCATAGAGAAAAACAGTAATTCATAGCATTTTGGGAATGTTTTCCTACTGCACATGTTGTCCTAGTGAACTTTCCATGTAAAATCAGAATAAATGAAGTTAATCCAGTGCAAATTTGCTGGTGTACCTGGATCTTCACCCCGGCAAGTGGGTCTGTATTTACTTATTTGCAGCTGTGCCCATGTGAATGAGCTGGAGGGGTTTTGGGAGCTGGTGGAGGGTAGGTGGTTCTCATCAGTTTGTTTTCTTTCCCATGAATATTGGGAAGACTTAGAGTGCTCTCTAGAGTTAGAGCTTCATTGGATAAAGAAATATATAAACTGCAATTTTGGAAAAGACTTAAAAATTTACTTTTTAAAAAGGAATTGTAGATATGCACAGTTTTTTAAACCTATTCTCTGATTTTTTTTCCTTTTTTTTCCCCCATTATTTCTTTTGTTAGTCCTTCTAACAACAGTACAGTAGCCTGTTGAAATTTTTTGTTTTAAGTGAATTACTGGCACCTTGCACAAGTGCTGGGAAAACCAGAGTGACTGGTAGCTTTTTGTTCTTTCAGCACTAAATGCAGTTTTCCAGTTTTGGTGCTCAAATAGGCCTTTAAGCAGTAAATCCAGCAAATTGCTCTGCTCCTTCACATGAAGTCACAAATGGCATCCTTCGGTGGCTGCTTCTGAAGGTGATCGGTCTCTCTTGGCCCCCATTTTTTTCCCCCATCTTGTTCTTTGATTGCACAGGGACAATTATGTACACTGACAACTTGGTTTTACTTTGTTTTGAAACCGTGGGGAATTAGGAATTCTTTTAAAAAAGGGTAGGCCTTAGCCTGGTTTTCTTTGGAAGCAGTAACAGATACATTGAAAAGGTTGAAACAGGTAGGCTGAAAAGCATCAGATGTTTATGGATCTCTCTGAAGAAGGCAATTTTAGACAAGCATACATTTTAAGACGTTAAAGACTATCTTACTGATAGCCAAAATATTTCTTTCATGAGATAAATATAGGAAATCATGTGTATGTATGTGAACAGACAGTGAAGAACAAGCAAGTCTGGTAATAAATTTTGGAAATTCTGAAAAGACATATAAAAGGGATGCTAGTATCTTCAGGTGATTCATATGATACAGTAGCATTCCACTTTGATGTTATTGTTCTTCATCGTTCTTACATGTATTAGAAGCCAACCCCACCTACTCACCCTCTCTTCTCAATTATTTGAATTTTCTTCTGAAATAGTTCAGGTTTATTTTATGATGGGTACTGCTATCTCTAGCTGTGATCATGTTCATTTTAACACTGAGTTGAAGGCTTCAGGATCTAACACTGCATTTTCTGCTTCTAACTTGTTTAACTTTGTCTTAAGTTTTATCTTAGCTCAGAACTACTTGCTTTTCATTCTTATTATTTCAGAGATCAGTGAAGCTAACGTATTTTGTCTAAATTACAGTAATACATTCAACCATAACTTGGCCATAAAATTGCCTTTGTGGATACACTTTGCAAAAATTGGAAAATTACAGTGAAGTGTGAGTTGCTTCCATGTCCTGTGAAAAATGCATGTTTTTCTGAATAGTAAGTGCAAGTTTTATGTAATCAAACTAATCTTTAATTTGGCAGAAAGTAGTTTTTAGCAGATAGAAAGGGGTTGGTTTCATTTTACTCAGTATGTTATTTGTAGTCCTGTTCTTCTATAGTAGAGATAAAAATGTATTTAAATAATGTAATTTCTTTATTTGATTTTAGGAGAATGACATCTTCCTGGGCTGGGAAAAGGGAGCTTACAAGAAATGGGGAAAGAGTAAGAAAAAGTGCTCTGATCTAACACTAGAGGAAATGAAAAAACAGGCTGCTGTCCAGTGTCTTCGCTCTGCTTCTGATGAAGTAAGTTTGGACTATTTAATAGATTTTAAGGCTTTATGTCCTTCTTTGTGCTAGATATATTTTGCTTGTGATGCTTGTATTTTAATTTGTGGCTTCTTAAAGTGCTAGTTTGCCAAGAGTTCTCCAAGAATTCTTTATTTTTATTTAGGAAATTATGAACTCTGTGTATGTTAGAATGATTTCACAAGAGATTCTGTACTATGTAGTGTCATGCTTTCCTTTCTGTAAACCCTCCCCTATTCTTGTCAGGGGCAGGTGCAATGCACCAGTTTGAGTTGAAATTACCACAAAGCTTTGCATAAAGGTAATTCTAAAAATTCTAAGTTGACTTCGTGTTGTGTGTGAATATAAAGGACTGGAATATATGGGCAGAAGCCACCTTGCTCTGTGCTTGCAACATGTGTAATCCAGACTTCCTGAATAAAAAGCCATGTATAGTAGCATATGTTCACTTCCCAGATTGTATGATTGAGTGGAAGTGGAGTTGAAGTGCACTGACTGGAGCAGTTGGCAGAAAAGTGGAAAAGGGAGAGGCAGTTGAAGGCAATGTTTAAAAAGAAAGAATGATCTGTAGCACAAGTCAAAGGAAGCTCTCCAGGGAGATTTTTCAGACAGCAAAAAGGAGAAACTGTTTTTTAGTTTACAGAACTATAAATACTCTGATCTGTCACTGCTGTAAGAAGAAACTACCCCACCTATGCAGCCTGGTTGCATTATTGCTCTACACACCTTCCTAGTCACAGCTTGTGCTTGCACAAGCATTTGGGTGGTTATGTGGACAACTGGTTTGGGAAACTGAATCAGTTTCCTGAGATTAACCTGGTTTGGGCGGAGGAAATGTTAACCCAGAGAGGTTTCCTGGTCAGATTTGTGGCACAGACACTCGTGCCAGCAAGGCTCTGGAAGAGTAGTCAAGGAAGTGGGGAAGATTTGGTGGTTATTCCCACCACCTTCCACAGCATTACCATCACATTCTGGCTCACTGTGAAGCTATTTGAGTATTTGTTCAGTTACTAAATTGCTAATTGACTACTGGGGGATTTCTGAACTCCCTTTCCCATTACTTATTATCCTAACAAAGTGATGCAAAGTACAATTTTGTTGGTAATTTGCTCTGCTCTCATAGTTACAGAATATTGAGGTCAGCACTCTGACTACCATAGAAGTTAATTTGAATATGAAACAAATACAGAAAAATAATTGCAAGAAGTAATGTCTTTCTTGAGGATATGTTTGTCTTTATATACTCATTTTATGAACAATAAAATGTAGGTCTCTTACATAGACTACGGGAATACTGATGATTGATTCTTAACTTCAGAAATTACATTCTTGATGCATCTCCACATAGCTGAAAATCAAGAATCATCACTTAGAACTGAATTTATGTTACATAGAGAAATTTAGCTGCAGAGCAAAAGGAAGGAGGTGAATTTATTAATAACCTCTAACAGAGAAGGGAAAAAACTATTCAACTACAGTTTTGAAAGAATAAAATACACGGGATCTGAAAGGTTGAAAAAGAATTTCACCTTTGACCCCTGTCACCTTGTCAAATTTTTAGTGTTCAACATTACCCTATAATCTGCAACCTGTAGGCTTGAGTTATTTCAGAGCTATATTGACTTCTGTTGCCTGCTCAGACAATTAAGCTTGCACGTTTTTTGTCATTAATGAAATTGCGGGTCATAATTTTTATAATGTATATTCAAACACAGAATTGAACCTTTAAACCTTTCTAAAAAGGTTTTTACTTAAAGCTGCTTCGTAGGTAGTTTAATACATGCATTGCATGAAAGAAATACAGACTTTTTTTTCCCCAGAATTAAAGGGAAGGGTGATCCTGCTTAGATGCTAGTAATACTTTAAAGTAACTTGTAAGGTATCTTTTATTTCTGATTTTTAAAATACAGTTCTCATGTTGTTGGGTTTTTGTATTTAATTTTGTGTGCTGATCTGATGGGAATAATGAATAGATTTTGCACTGTGAAATATAATGTTAAAATAATATTCCTGCTGAGGTATTCAAGCTGCTCCATACAAAGTTCACGGTTTCATCTCTACAAAAAGATAAAAATACTCTGTGAACTGTAGTTGAAATTGTAGGTCAGATGAAATTGTAGATCAGTAAGGAGTATTTATAAAAATTGTTGAGATACAAATAAATACCTTTTTTCCAGTGCCACTTGAATTTTTAAAAATAGTTTTCTGAATCATCTGAGAAATATTTACCTGTGATTTTTTTTGTTGTCAGATGAGGTAGATGTATTCATTAGGATGTTCTCTTTTTGCAAGTGGCCTGATAAATAGTCCACGTGGGCAGTTATGAAGCTTGTTTATAGTTTTGTTTACCTTCTGTGATCCCTTTTTCAAAGTAGGTGGATGCAGAAATGCCAGTCTGCTCACATGGATATGGAGCACTTGCTCTTCCAGCCTAACCTCTTCTTTCAACCTTTGTATTGGAGTAAAGCAAGCAGGTTTGAGCCCCTTTATTGGGAGTAATTGGAAAAAAATCTTAGTGGATTTCAACTTGAATATATTTAAATTAAATTGTATTTAAGTGAAGTGATTATAGTGTTTACCCTGTGTATGTCTGTAGACAGAGTCTCTATACACACGTGTGTGTAGGCACACACAAAAGAGCCAGAACAGGGTGACAACTCAATGAAGACTTGAGGATTTTGCAGCCTGATCGTTTTAGAGAGAAAAGTGTGCAGTGGATGAAAAGGTGAATGAGGGTCAGTAATACCTTTTCTAACTGTCATAGGAAATTACAGAGATATGGTTAATGTAATTCTGATTTTTGCATTTAATTATTTAAACCAATAATGTGTTAAGAAATGGCAATCTGCCTCCTCCCCATACCAAGTAACCAAAAGCCTTAAAATTGGGTGATCACTTCAAAAAGGTGCTTGATGGAGAGAGGAAGTAATAAAATAGATTATATGAAAATTGGCTTGATAGCAGTAAGTACTTTGTTTGTCAGACTTCCATTTAGTGGTTGAAACAAATATTTTGATATCACCTTTTGTGGATTTTTGTTTCCTCAGTATTCATTCTTAGGGTGTACTTCATTTGGTAGCTTAGTTTTGCTTGACTTCAGTTTTTCCTCTCATATTAAAAAGAGTAATGGTGTAAAGCACTAATCTGAGACAGAAATCCAAGGTTCTAGTTTTAATTTCACAGTGCTGGAAACAAACACCTGACTTGAAGAAGCCTAAGTTTGGTGTTTATTTCTAAAACATTTCCTACATTATGGAGATTATGGAGTCAGAGAAGCTGCTCTGCCTCACTGTGTCTTTGCCATGGCAGAGCCTGTTGTGGACTAAGTGTGTTTGTGAGAGGAGGCCTGATTCTGACAGACACCATCTGGTATATGTAAGAATGCAAATTGTTAATGTATGTACATTCTGAGGACAGTAATTTTTGTGTGACAAGCATTTTGGTGTCTCAAATTATCTATATTTGTATGAATGAGTCTTTGGCTGCAGATACTCTTGATGCAGTCAAGACCAGAGGAAATGTAAGTACATTGCAACTTGCCAGAAAATGGAGACAGAATGATGGTGAGAAAGACTTCTAAGACAAGTACTTTAATGTAGCAATCAATTGCTATTCGTACCGTAGTTCTAAAGTTTATTTTTTCTGAAACACTTGAATAGATAGCAGTTTAAAGACATGCTGAACAATTGCTCAAATTTTAAAAAGCCTGTTAATATTGACCTTGAGTAGAGATTTTGTCTTAATTTTTATCCCGCTGAAGTATGGAAGAAATTTTAAAATGTTGTTTTGCAATTAACTGGTCAAGTAGGGATATCCCTTCTAATGAAACATTGGGTAAAAAATGTTTAGGACTGGGGAATATTTATATAAAAGTCCTTTGATGAAAATAAGAAATATTATCCTGAAATTACTGCCTCAAATTTTAAGTAAAAACAACTGATCTGTCAACATGAAATATCTTGGTGGTTAGTTTTTTTGTTGTTGTTTGTAGAAACATGGACCAGTTTGTTCACATACAAGTGGAGATTCTTTTTTTCTTTTTTTTTTTAATCTCCTAATTCTGAAAGTACATTATATTGTATTTGAATAATGAAACTTGTCATTACTTTTCTTGTTACTGTAAAAAGACAGAAAGGAGTATCTTTGAGACACAGAAATTTATTAAATAAATAAGAGGTTAGAAGGTGTATACTGTGAACAAGGTTGGAATTAGAGATCACTTATGGAGACTGATACATGTAAGACTTTTATATATATATAAAATATATAACAGGAATATATTACCAGGAAATATAACAGGTATATTTCCTAGTAATGCTATTGAAAGTACTTATGTGCCTGTCCATTGGTCACAAATCCAAGCTTAATTAGCTTGTACCTGACTACTTCGCTGCTAAAATTTGCCTTGTTCAATAGAGAGAGCAGGTCTCCAGCTGTGTTACTGTGGTTCCTGTGGAGTGGAGTTAAATCACCAAACATGCAGTGTGACATGTGAAGCTGCACCCCAAGATGGTGCCAGAGTTTCAGTTAAACTAGTTGCCGTGTCTTTCTGCTGAAATGTGTAAGGATTTTTTAAGAATGAGCAAAGGAGATAACTTCCTGTGATCTTTCTTTCTGCGTGGATGAAACCAGTGCTCCAAGACTCTTTCCTTCTCCCAGTGTAGGGGGCCACTTTACCTAGGCTGCTCCACAGCACATCCTGAGACGTTCCTAGTGTCCAGTGCTGCTGATCTCCCAAGGCCTGTCATAGTGGGTTCAGGCAGTGTGGTCCATTCTGAACTAACCAAGCTCTCCAAATCTGCTAACTGCCACATGAAACAGTGTAAAGCACGTTAAAGCAAGAGCTAGTCTTGGTTGATAGATTCCGTGATGAATTTTGAGAGAGAACTGCTCTAATATATTTGACAAGAACACGCAGTGCCTTCCATCCCACTGTTCTTAGAAATTACTGCTTGGGGGTAACATAGAAACATAATTGGTGAAACTTCATAACAGTCATTTAGTTTAAATGTAGTGAGGTGTGGGCATGCTAACAGCGTAGAGCATTGGCTTTGCTTCCCTTGAGTCATGAGGGGGGAATAGAACTCTTCTGATACTTGTGTTATCCTGTGGGACCATATAGAGGAGCAAGTGTGGCTCTAGTGAACAGTTTTGTTAAAAATTTGAAATTATAATTTTATTCTCAAATGTGCCTTGCTTTCAGCACAAACTTGAGATGTGTCTAAAATAAGATTTTGTTGAAATTTTCTTAGTGTTTGTCATCTTTTTTACTTGAAGTGCAGAACTGTCAAACTTTGATAGAATCATAGAATCCTAGAATCGTTTGGGTTGGAAAGAACCTTAAAGATCATCTTGTTCCAACCTCCTGCCATGGGCAGGGACACCTCCCACTAGACCAGTTTGCTTGGAGCTCCATCCAGCCTGGCCTTCAATGTTTGCAGGGATTGGGGCATCCATGCATTTACTACAGTTCTGTACATAAACCCTCTCTGAGGAAATAATCCAGGCCAAATGAATAAATAGGTTATGATTTCCATCTGAGCATGTTTTTATTGATGGGTTACTTTGGTCAGCTATTGCTCCCTCCAGAGATTACAGTATCTGTGTGACATTTAGACCAAAGCATTGTTGCATAATCTGCCTTACACTTTGCAATACTGAGGCAAGACAGGCAAGAACTGAGGAAAAAGGACTTCTGGAGTTTGTAGCAAGGCAACTTCTTTTCCTCTTAAGTAGAATGGAATGGCACCTTAACTAGATGATTTAAAATTAATTTTAATCACTGATTTATTCCTGGTGTTCCCTTCTTCTCTAACATAAGTCAATATTAATTAGGTAAGACACATAGACCACTACACTGGGATACCAGGGAACCAGGTTGTAAACATTGAGTGATTTCTTGAGTAATTTAAATTACACATTTTTGTATAACTAGAAGTGACATGAATGAGAGTGTTAATGTAAAGATATGGGACAGCACAAGAATGAATCAAGTGGTGTAAAAGCCATCTTAACAAATGAGAAAGGTGAAGTGCATGTTGAAAATTTGAATTTATTAAAGCAAAAAAATGAAGTTAAGATACCTAAAGAGCCTTAATGGTTCTTGAAGCACACATGCTGACTAGCTCAGTAGTAAGCATTTCTGTGTGTCTGATTGTTCAGAGTCTTTTACTGGAAAATGCCAAAACCCTTCACAAAGTCAATGAATATTATCTTTCCTCTGGGTTGTATCCAGTTGACCTTATTGAAAGGGATATACTAGCAGTTTCCAGAACACACAGTGTTATTTAGGAAAGAATTTTAAAAATAACTTCAGATGCCATATAGGAAATGAAAGTAATTTGTCTTGCCAAGGTAGCCATCACAGAATTAATTAATTACAATAAATAAATTTATTTTTCTTTACGACTGTGGCATTAAGCAGATACTCATAGTACCACATATCTGATTTGTCATGTTACTGAAGCCATTTTGCTGTCTGTGATAGTAGCATTAATTGAAGTTGACAAAAGTTTTAATTATTCCAATTTTTGTATGCATTTTCTCAATATAGAAAAGATACGTATTGAACTGGAGGAATTCCTTGTGGGAGCTTAGTCTACACAAAAGTGGCTTCATAAACGTTGTTTCCAATAGTATAGATGACTTGAAATGCTGAAAGTAGGTGTTTGATTGAAAGTTATTTCACCTTGTATGTGCTTCCAATGAAAAAGGGAAAGGGTAAAACTTTGTAAAACAAAAGCATGGAGCATTGGCTTTGCTTACTTTGAGTCGTGAGGGGGGAATGTAACTCTTCTGATACTTGTGTTATCCTATGGGACCACATAGGGGAGCAAGTGTGGCTCTAGTGAACAGTTTTGTTAAAAATTTAACAAGGCAAGGCAGATGTGTCCTCACAGCAGCCTCTCTGAAAAGCCTGGGACAGAAGCAAAGTTGGCATATGCGTTTCTTGGAGGGAGGAGCAGCACGGTCTTTCAGGCACAAAGAGTGGCCAGGAAAATGCCAGAGGAGTTGGTTACAGAGCTCTCCTGAATAATGCCCTGTATTCCCTCACAAAGCAGTGTTATTAGATTATAATTTTCCTTAATGCAGAACAACCATTTTCACCAAAAATTTGACTTGGGGTCCATTGTGAATTATTATCATACACACAAGCAAACTTGAATTAATTTGGCAGAGCACCTGCTGAGGAAAATTCAAGTGTCCTTTCTGCACTTCATTTGATGCAGAAAGAGCTTTTGCATAATTGGTGGGAACACACTTTAAAAGTTTCTCCCATTTCATTGATAATACAGATAAGAAATTTTAGTATGGGCAACCTGAAGTACTGTGATTAAGGGACGTCTCACAGCAGCACTGCTTACAAGGATAGCAAGTCTGTTGTGGCTTTGAAGTCAGTGTGTTTGTTTATATGTGATGAATAATAATCAGGAAGAATAGTTCCTAGTGAGGCATTATGTTGCTATGAACATATTATAAGTTTCTCTGTGTGTGAGCCTTCTGATCATTTTCCCATGGGAGAACATCCTTTTGCTGTCTTTTACTCTGTATAAGCTTTCTGTAAACAAAATATCTGTGTCTGTTCTTCAAGGACATGGAATTGGTTGGCCTCCTCCTACCTATGAGGAGACTGAACTGAAATTACTTTATCTTTCTGATATTGTAAACTATTCGGACACATTTTCCTGGACGAAGCAGCAGCAGGAGCATGGAATGCTCTCTGCTGAGCAGATATAGAAATATATTAGAATTATGGAGTCATTTTAATAAATCATTTTAGCCTTCTGAATTTATTGTCAAGAGTCCTTTCTTCAATGCATGGACCATGACGATAGCATTATCCTTTCTTGGGGGCATAACTTCTATTTCAGTGTAGCCTGCGATGGGAGGGATCTAAAAGAATTAAGTTTTAAATAACAGAAGTCAGATTAGCTGCTCTATTAACCTACATTTAGGGATAGCATGTTCATTTGAAGTTAATTTAAACTGGCAGATGATCTCTTTTATCTAGAATTAGTAAATAACATGTGGTATTTATTATCTCTCTCTCTCTTAGAAGGTGTTGTGTGAAGTGGTGAATCATAGCTCTGAAATCTGAGCCTGATTCTAGGTATGTGCTAGATATATGTTGTTCTAATACCAAAGACAGAATTAAGAGAGTTGCAAGGAATTATTTTCATTTCCCTCTTGGAGAGCTATTGCTCTCATATATCTTAAAATAGCTTGGATTTTTGTGATATTAAGTCAGTTTGCTTGGAAATTGATATTCTGAGGTCACACATTGATTGAAGATTACTTTAGATCAAGTGGTCATGAATCCCAAAAAGAGAAGTTAATAAATAGCATCTGTTTTTCTGACTGGTCCAGTGTCTTTGTTGCAAATCATTATGTATTCAGGTGAACAGATAAAGATTTAATTGTGTTCTTACTTCTAAAGGGTCAAAAAGGTCATACAAGTACATAGTCTTCAATGTTTCTTGGTGTCATCCACCTTATTCTGATGGAGGAAAATTCCATAATGCAAGCTGGAACCATATTTTATTCCTTTGAACTGCACCTGGGTTGAACACCCCGGAGAAGCTGCTGTTTTATTGGACTGATTTATTTATTCATTTATTCACATAGTGCTGATCTTGGGCCAAGATTTTTTTAGTCTTTTTTTCAGTCTGTCTTGAGCACCTCTTTTGAGAGTACTTGTAATCAGATGAATTATACTGTCAGAATGTTAAAAAATTAAAACCTAGACTTGTAACTTTCTCTCATCATCCTACGAAATATAGAAATAGATGTGTGATTACAGTGAATCACATTTTGAGCCTTACTCAGTTCACATGGTTTAACAGCTGATTCATATAGAAAAATCTATCTAATCCTGCACTTGGTGACAGGAGACGTGCCAAGAAAACAGTCCTGGTACAGTCAGAATACCAGCTTCTCTGGAAAGCCCTATGGCCTGTTAAATCAATGATTTGAAACTGTGAATACATTGATTTACTTTAATTTCTAGATTGTTTGAACTTGTATTTTGTGAAAGGAGTGTCAGTGTTCTCTAGGTTATCCTCTTTCAGCAGGGATTTGGACTAGATGATCTCCAGAGGTACTTCCCAACCTAAACAAATTCTGTATGTTTGGGAAAAGGAAATGAGGATTTGTTTTGAAAGTGTAAGTTAGAAAGCTCTCAAAAGCCTAATAGCAAATGAGTGATTATTTTAATTGTAAAAGTAAAAGGAAGTGTAATGCTTTTGCTTTTCAAAAAGATTGAAGAGGGGCAAGGACCTTTCCCTGTACCTTACAGGCCTGAAGTAACAAGCCATATTTAATAAATATTTGCATTACATAGTTCAAAGCTTCTGGAGGAAGCTTTTAATTTATGTTAGACTAGAGGCAAAAAAACTGAACCTGCCAAAAACCTAAAGCCATACAACATCTCCCTAAAACAACACTTCCCTTTGAGTTGTACAATCTGATGGAATTTTTCACTTTCTTTGTATATATTCATGGTCTGTCAGATGTGGAAAATCTCCTTCTAAGTACTGATTATCAGAATTTTGTTTTCCTTTGTTTTGTCCAGAAGGCTTGGCTTTTGCATATGTGCAGACCTGCAGGATGAAATATATGTTTGCATGGCTTTTTTTTGTTGGAAATATGAGACTCCTAACCAAATATCATTACTGAGTAATGGGAAGAGGTGAAAAATTTTGTTGAACAATCCCCTTCTCAGTTCCATAGTATAGCTATGTGAAATAATAGTGGTGTTGTTTGTGATAAAATTCAGGAAAAACTTCTTAAATATTCTGGATGGTGACTGTGCTGTGCTTGTTTGCAACATTCAGAAGTAACCTGCTAGCAGAGGTGAATATCAGTTAAGAATTCAAGTGATTTGTCAATCATATGAGAGGAGCTAATGTTTCACAGCTTCTTACTCAAAACTGTGAAAACATAGAAGCCGGTGCCCACTGTTAACATTGGAAACAGATTTTAGTGAATTTCAGTTTGGTGCACATAATACAGGGTTTATCCATGGTTCACAATTTAACTGAGTATTTTAAATTAATAAAAACATTTCAGAAGTAACTACACTTACAGATTTAATATCTTCTGGGGACATTTTCTGCAGCTCTACAGAGGTGTGAATGTACATACGAAAGCAGTTGGACTGCTTTAGGCTAATGGGTTACCACTTGTCATCTCTGACTGCTTTACTTCCAAAGTAGAGTGTGTTCAAAAGGTCTTTGATTTAATAGTTGACATTATATATGTGTATGTGCTTGTGTGTTTAGGAAAAAAAAAAAATCCAACCTCAAAAAGAAGTCAAAACTACCAAATATATTTACAAATATGTATAAAAATGTGTGTGAGCTCTGCTATTCTTTTTTTTTTTTTATTGGTTTTATTCTTCATTATGCAGAACTGCATTAATTAGGCTCTGAATAGGGTCTTGGTTGGCAGCAAGGAAGACAGGGGTTATTGGAGTCCTGTAACTCCAGCAGTCAGATTGACTGTTCTTGTTCATGCTGGGTGAGTTCAGAAGCTTAATTTATCTGTTAACACCATCACTCCTATGCCAGTAACATAACACCTGTCCTTTATATAATCCTTCCCTTGCTGCAGCCAGCTGATAAAAAGCCAAAAAGAACAACTTTTGGTGAAACTGGGTGCACGTTAAAGTAGGAGAAGGAAAGAGAAATACATTAAAAACAGTAGAAGAGAATAAAATGTGTTTGGTGTGCAGGAAATATTATGCAAAATGAAAAATATGAATTTAAAAATCATGCACTGTCCTTTGTAATTTGAATGAGAGAAATTGGTTGGTAGAAATCACTCTGCTATTCTTTTGAGATTTATGATGAATTAATCATAATTTCATGATGGAATTACAAAAGCAATCATAATTGGGCACTAAAATATCCATATTTCAAAATGTTTGTAAGGTGTTCCAGTATTTGTACTGTATGGAGACTGTCTATAAATTTGAACATAAGCAAAGTACTTCAAGCAGATCACCTAGTTTTGTTAGCTAACTGTGTCCTATTGAACCATGCCAGTGCCTGAACGTGTTACTTTCAAGCCATGGGGCTATTACAGCTACAACACATTAAGGTAAACAGTAAAGCAACCAAATCTCGTATTCTGAGAACACCAGTGTCATACATGAAATAACTGCCATGGAATTTTTTACATGAGGTCTGCAGCATGTTTTCATGTGCTGCAGTAAGAAGTTGAGCAGGGGGTCTCCAGAGTCCTGGCGTTGTGCAGGGCGGGTCCCACCCCCCTTTCTTTAAAGCGAGCGCTGTCTCCTTCAGCGCCGTGCAGGACAGCGGGCGGTGTCAGCTGACTCAAGTATTAGTTTCATGGTACAGGAGGAAATGAAGCGTTTGATTCCAAAAGTTTTCACTTCTTCGGTGTAATGGTAAGCATATTGTTGCTGGTTTGGGGCATTTTTTTAGCATGATGTTATATTGAGTTGAGGAAGTGAATCTGTATTCCTTGCAGTGTTTGCTACAGGTGTCTGTTTGATTAGACAGTTTGGGGAGCTAAGAAAAACCAAGGCCAGCTCCTCCTCTGCTGACCTTTTTGAGGGAGGAGGGGGGAGTCAAGAGTGGTATAGGCATAAAGTGACAAATTATTACAACTACGTAGCTTTGTCCATATTACTGTCCTGCTTGGTTCTTGCATGACTATAAATGACTAAATTTAGACTTGTAAATTTACTGATACAGAAGATGCCTTCTGAAGTTTGATATTGCTAAGTCATCCTCAGTTAAGTATGCAGCATAAAGGTTTATATTTAGCACTTTAGTGCTGCAATACAATTAGGAATAGAACATTGCTTTCTTTTCACTTGGCTGCAAATAATTAAAGTTTAGAGTTAGCATATCAATCATTGCTTCGGTGTATGATTTTTCAAGTGTTTTTCTGACAGTAAATTAAACAAGCTAGTCTGACTGAATAAATTAGTATTCTCTTTTTCATAATATTTGCTTGTGCTTTAGCAAGATATATTCACATTTCTCAGCAATTTCTGGACAGCAATCAGGAGAGACGAGAAACTCTTAGATCTTGGAAAAATGAAATCTTTATACCACCAGGGTGACACAGCAAGTCAAACTCTTCTGTGCGTTTCTGTAACTTGATACTTGATCGGCATTACTTTTGGAGAGAAAACATGCCCCATAACTATGTGCACAATAAGACCATGTTAATTTCAGAAGATGAGATAATTTTCTTGGGGGTTTGTGTAAGTTTCTCCAAGTATAATTGGAACTGGACTTCCAACAATGATGGAGTTGATATTGAAGAAACTGTGCACGGGATACAATAAGCTGCATGGTCCTCCCTCATTACCACTCCCAGCTGCAGGGTGACATGCAGGGGACCTCTTGTATCCTCCTCACTAATTCCAGATTGCTGTTTTTAGCTGTGATTCCAGCTCTGTTTGCTGTTATGGAAAGTGTGAAGTGCAATCTCTGAGCTTAATTCCTGAGTATCGAATAATGACAACACAAATATCCACACAGTACCCACCTCATGTAGTTTTCCTTCCAATAGGAATGGTCATTTCAGGCTCTGAGTTGGTGTTTAGTATTTCACTGACTGGAATTCAAATTTTATTCCCTTGGAATGACATGGGGTTTTCCTCTATGGGTAATACATTGGACTGTTTTGTGTGTATGTTTATTTTCAGTATTTCAGTATTTATGTAGAGAAATAAAGGAGGAAAATAGAGGCTTATAGGAATATGAAGAAGGTGTTTATTTTTCCCTCTCCTGCCCTGTGTTGTTAATAACACAATGTTGAAAAAGAAAAAAATACCTGGTCATTTTAAATTGGTGAAGCTATGGGATGGGTTTTGTATACACATACTGTGGAAGCATTTCTTCTCCCCCTCTGCCACATACGTGGGTACACCTTCCTACTGTTCTCCTTTCCACCTTCATCCTGATTTTCTGTATCCTTTTAACAGTCCCATTCCCACAGGTATAAATTGGGCAGCCAAAAGGATCAGGCCTAGCTTTTTGAAATGCGTCTTAGTGATCAGTGGGTCATTGAACTTCTATCCTGAGACTCCTGGCTAAATCTGCAGCAATACCATGCAGTAAATGTGACATGCTGTGTTTGCAAAGCCTTGGATATCCAATGATGCAGCAATGTGACCTGTAGTTTGAAACCTCTGTGTGAATGTATCTTTGTGTTCCATGGAATCATTTTGACCTCTAACCAATGTATTTATAGGATTGGATTCATACTAGTAATAATTTTTGTTGATTTTTCATATGTAGCTACTGTGCAAAAAAAACAGTATGTCTGCTGAGATATGTTTACTGTATTGGTATATTTCTATGACATTAAAATTCTTTTTAGTAAGTTATGTTTTCTGTTTTTTTTCTTTTTTTCCCCACATGGTTTTGTTGTTGTGCAGAGCTCTGGGATTGAAACGTTAGTGGAGGAGCTTTGCTCCAAACTGAAAGACCTTCAGAGTAAGCAAGGTGAGGAAAAAAATGTTTAAACTTCTGAGGTCCTGTATTGTATTTATCAGCTCTGCAACATTCTGAGATGGGGGTTGGTGTGGGGGAGTAGGCTGTTTTTCAGTAGCTTTTAGTACAGGCCATGCAATTTTAAAATGCATTTTAATAATTTCATTCAAATATTTCAAGCAATTTTGTATTGGTATGCTTTATTTACTAAGAAATAGCTAGTCACAAATGGAGTTTTCTTCATTAAAATCTATAGCTGTTCATATCCAGCTGTGCCTGCCTTTTTAGTAAATATTCCAAATTCAGCATCCCCCTCCCTACAAAAAGTAATGAAAATAAAGTAGGCTTGATTCTATTCCTTTTGTGTATTGATGCTTGCAAAGAGCAGATTTGCCTCAAAATAATTATGTGGAAACTATTTGTGTGAAAAGCATCCACATAACCACCACTACTTAAAATTTCTGGGCTATAGGGGAATGATAATGGGCACTTTATGATATTAAGCTTAGGGGAGGGAGCATAATGTAAAGTTGTGTTGCCTCCAGTGAAAGTTCATCACACATAAATGTTTGTTGAGGCAAACAGCAGCAGCTTGGGACACTTAGTGTAAAATTAATATGCTTATTATGTAGTATAAATAGCTGTAAATAACAGATAAGCATTCACCTGCTTAAAGCATGGTTTTAGCTGTTTCCATTCCCTGTTTTTGTTTTTAAACAGTAATCATTAGTCAGCTCTTAGTATTTCCTAATGCTGTGAATTTCTTCCTGAGCCAAGGTGATGTTGAGCATTTATTTTGGAAAAAAATAAATTTAAAAATAGTATGTCTCACTTATTTTAAAGGTTTGAATACAAATAATTAGAAAATCTTCAGAGTCACCTCTCACATAGGAAATATGCCTTTCCATCCACTCAAAAGCTCAGCAATTATTGCAAGGATATTTCCTTTTAGTAAAACACATGAAAAGTTAGATGTGATCAGTGATGAAAACATTTAGTTAAATAGTTGATTTTTTAAGAAGTATTTTTTGTGTCTGTAGCAATGCAAGAATGAGATAAAGATTTGGATATGAAACAATTAAACATTCGGCAGGGATCCTCCCAGTGGGGCATTGCTAGCCATGAGGTTGCACAGAGCTGCTGGCCAATCATGTTTGGTCAGATTTGCTGGACTGGACAACTGTGAAAAACTTGAATCTTGGGTGGTAATTCATAATTTCTTAATGTTATTCACAGTGTTGTATGGAAATTTTACTACTATTACAGTTATACATCCTGGTGCTTTTTGTTAAATACTGTTATAAAGTACACTGGCTTTTCTGAATTTTTCTGTTAAGCATTTGGAATTTTCTTCCAAAACAGAGGAGAAGATTCACAAAAAGTTAGAAGGCTCTTTGACTCCTGAGACTGATTTATCTCCCACAGCAAAGGATCAAGTAGAAATGTATGCATTTTTTTCTTATTATTATCTGATATGCTTTTCCTTTTTATTTCCATATTGTATCACAGTGAAGTTAACTTAATGGGGAATCTGGAGTTTTGTGGATGTTAAGAAATACATTTCTTTTCATGCCGTCTTCTTTTGTTAGTCTTGTATATTTAAATATAAGCACTTGGTACTGTGGGCTAGTTTAATTTCTGTCAAAGCCCAGACTGCTTTCATTTGACTATATACAGAACTCAAACCATACTTTATTTTAGTTTCCTGAAGACTAAGTCAACCAGATAAAAACCTTTAAAACAACATTAATTGACATGTAGATTTGCAAGGAGGGAATAATCTGTGTCCTGGATTCAGATCTCGCTGTCTCCTGTTGCAGAAATGGCAAACAAACTCTCTTATAACCTTTAAACTCTTGATAACTGAAGTGATCTCCTAGTTAGCAAGTACCTGAGTCCAGCCTTACTGAACTACCCAGGAGTTCTGTCATTGACCTCTCTTGGAGATAAAACTGCTTCTGTATCTTAATAGTAGCAACAGCCTAGTAGAAATGTTACTAAATGGATGATCTGTCTTCAGGGAACTGATTGTGCTAATGTACACTTCATTTAACTGACTTCTAAAAATTTTAAATAAGTTTTCATTAAAATATATGTGGTTTGGTAAAAATCTCTCTACCACCAAACACCACTATTTATACTACTATAAATGTTGCAGAAAACCATATTTTAATATTGTACTTCTTGCATAAAGCTGTTAAGCATCTTAAGCTACTCAAAAACTAATGTTTTTTTAATATCTTTTCCTTAATAACTGGATGATCAAACTACATAGAACTTAACAGATAGTGTCTCATTTCATAAATGAGAATTTTAAAATCTGAAGTTCAGGACTGAACTAACTGAAATTCAGGACTTCCTCATTTATAATCTAAATCAAACATTTGAGAGGACTGTAGTGAATTACCGCATTATCCAATAAACCTGGAGCCACTGTTGTAAGCATCTACAATTTCTCTCTACAGTGATGTTTAGTAGTCTAGGAAAAGGAAATTGTTTTACTTGTATGCAGTATATTTCTAAACATATATTAATCTAAGCACCTTTAAAGCTCATTTTAATTTTCCCTTTGATATCATTCAAATAGTGCAATGAGTGGCATGTGCATGTGTGTTGCAAACTAGATTTTTATCAATTAGACTGGTAGTGTTTGTTGTGTTTTTAGTAATGCTTTCTAATCTTAATGCTTATCTGAAGCTCTACAATCCAAATGTCCCTTTCATTTTGCTTTCAGGTACTATGAAGCATTTCCTCCTCTTTCTGAAAAGCCAGTTTGCCTGCAGGAAATTATGACTGTATGGAATAAATCCAAAGTATGCTCTTACTCTAGCTCCTCATCTTCATCCACTGTTCCACCAACTAGCACGGATACATCTTCTCCAAAGGACTGCAATAGTGAAAGTGAAGTAACTAAAGACAGAAGTAATAAAGTATCTGCAACTGTACAGGAAAGAACCCAGCAGAAGAAGAGTAAAAATGAGAAAGAAAACAAGTTTAGTAACAACACCGTTGAAGAGAACCCTGTTTTGTACAAAAAGCAAGTCCGACATAAGTCTGAAGGAAAGATGCGTCCCCGCTCCTGGTCATCTGGATCCAGTGAGGCTGGCTCGAGTTCTAGTGGTAATCAAGGTGAATACAAGGCATCAATGAAATGTATTAAAGTAAGACACAAAACAAGAGAGGTTCGGAGCAAAAAAGGGCGTAATGGGCAGAGCAGGCTGTCAGTGAAATCTGGTGAAAAGGTGGATAGAAAAGTCCACAGCGGAAGCAGCAGCAGCAGCAGCAGCGGGTCCATCAAACAACTGTGCAAAAGAGGTAAAAGGCCATTAAAAGAAATTGGAAGAAAAGAAGCTGGCGGTAGTGATGGAAAAGATTTGTATTTAGACAGTAGAAATGAAAAGGAATATAAAGAAGAGCCCTTGTGGTATACTGAGCCGATTACGGAGTACTTTGTTCCTCTTAGCAGAAAAAGCAAGCTGGAGACTACGTACCGCAACAGAGAAGATATATGTGGAGTAACATCAGAGGCTGTAGAAGAGTTGTCTGAATCAGTGCATGGTCTTTGTATTAGCAACAATAATACTCATAAAACATACCTCGCAGCAGGTACTTTCATCGATGGTCACTTTGTAGAAATGCCTGCAGTTCTAAATGAGGATATTGACCTCGCTGGGACCTCAATATGTTCTCAACCAGAGGACGACAAGTATTTAGATGATGTTCATCTGTCAGAACTAACGCACTTCTATGAAGTGGATATTGATCAATCCATGTTGGATCCTGGTGCCTCAGATACGATGCAAGGGGAGAGTCGGATTTTAAATATGATTCGACAGAAGAGTAAAGAAAAAACTGATTTTGAGGCAGAATGTTGCATAGTGTTAGATGGAATGGAGTTGCAAGGGGAAAGTGCAATATGGACTGATTCGACCAGCTCTGTTGGTGCTGAAGGGTGGTTCTTGCAAGATCTTAGTAATTTAGCTCAATTTTGGGAGTGCTGTTCATCTTCTAGTTCTGGTGATGCAGATGGGGAAAGTTTTGGAGGAGATTCTCCGATCAGATTCTCCCCCATCCTAGACAGCACAATGCTTAATTCACACATGCTTGCTGGCAATCAAGAGCTCTTTTCAGATATTAATGAAGGGTCTGGTATAAACTCTTGTTTTTCAGTGTTTGAAGTGCAATGCAGTAACTCTGTTTTACCATTTTCTTTTGAAACACTCAACTTGGGAAATGAAAATGCAGATTCTAGTAGCACTGCTAATATTCTTGGGAAAACACAGTCTAGATTGCTAATATGGACCAAAAATAGTGCCTTTGATGAAAATGAACACTGTTCTAATCTTTCAACAAGAACCTGTAGTCCATGGTCACACTCAGAAGAAACACGTTCAGACAATGAGACTATAAATATTCCATATGAAGAATCCACGCAATTTAATGCAGAAGATATTAATTATGTAGTTCCTAGAGTGTCTTCGAATTATGTAGATGAAGAAATTCTAGATTTTCTGCCAGAAGAAACCTGCCAGCAACAAGCTAGAAGTTTAGGAGAAATGCCCACTTTGATTTTTAAAAAGAAATCTAAGCTAGAATCTGTCTGTGGTATTCAGCTAGAACAAAAAGCAGAAAGTAAAGACTATGAAACTACACAAGGGTGTAGGGAAAGCAGTCCACATGGAGATGGCTACAGCTCAGGGGTTATTAAAGATATTTGGACAAATATGACAGACAGAAATTCTGCAGCGATGGTAGAAATAGAAGGAATAGAAGATGAATTGTTTTCAACTGGTGTAAATAAATATTGCTGCTGTTTGGATACAGAAGCAAAAGTTGAAACCCTCCAGGAACCCAATAAAGCAGTGCAAAGATCAGAGTATCACCTTTGGGAAGGTCAAAAGGAGAATGTAGAGAAGAGAGCCTTTGTCTCAAATGATTTATCAAAAGTAGATGGTGGTGACTATACCACACCATCAAAACCCTGGGATGTTAACCAGGATAAAGAAAACTCATTTATACTTGGTGGTGTGTATGGGGAGCTCAAAACATTTAACAGTGATGGAGAATGGGCAGTGGTGCCACCCAGTCACTCAAAGGGGAGCTTACTGCAATGTGCAGCTTCCGATGTGGTGACAATAGCTGGTACAGATGTTTTTATGACTCCAGGTAATAGCTTTGCCCCTGGCCACAGGCAATTATGGAGGCCATTTGTATCATTTGAACAGAACGAGCAATCAAAGAGTGGAGATAACGGATTAAATAAGGGTTTTTCTTTTATCTTCCATGAAGACTTACTGGGAGCTTGTGGTAACTTTCAAGTGGAAGAACCAGGGCTTGAATACTCATTCTCTTCCTTTGACCTGAACAATCCATTTTCACAAGTTCTTCATGTAGAGTGTTCGTTTGAGCCAGAAGGAATTGCATCTTTCAGCCCTAGTTTTAAACCTAAGTCGATTCTGTGCTCTGATTCAGACAGTGAGGTTTTACACCCCAGGATATGTGGTGTTGATCGAACGCAGTACAGGGCTATACGGATTTCTCCGAGGACTCACTTTCGCCCAATTTCTGCATCTGAACTTTCTCCAGGCGGTGGAAGCGAGTCAGAATTTGAGTCGGAAAAAGATGAGGGCGGTATTGCCGTCCCTCCTCAGGTAGATGTATTTGAGGATCCACAAGCAGATCTCAAACCTCTGGAAGAAGATGCAGAAAAAGAAGGGCATTATTACGGAAAATCGGAGCTTGAATCTGGAAAATTCCTTCCCAGATTAAAAAAGTCTGGAATGGAGAAGAGTGCACAGACATCATTGGATTCCCAAGAAGAGTCGGCCGGGATGTTGCCAGTAGGAAGCCAAGATCCCTGTTTAGAATGCAGTATGAAAGAATCTCTAGAAGGGAGAGTGGTGGAGAGCTCTAAAGTAAACTGCAGAATAGTGGAGCCACATGAGGAGACTGGCAGGTTTTGCAGTTGTAAAGCAGGGTGTCATTTCCCCACGTATGAGGATAATCCTGTTTCTTCAGGAGAGCATGAAGAGGTATGTGGATATATAAAATTACAGAATTTGCAGCTGGCACCTGATAACCAGCAGTTTGTCATGTGACAGTTCAGTTTAAATGTTTGTGATTGTATAGATCTCTAGAAAATACAGTTTTGTAGAGAAACTGGAGGTTCCATCTGAACATAAGAATAAACTTGCTTATTGTAAGGGTGACCGAGTGCTGGCACTGGTTGCCCAGGAAGGCAGTAGAGTCTCCATCCTTGGAGATTTCAAAAGACATCTGGGCAAGGTCCTGGGCAGCCTGCTCTACTGGGCCCAGGTTGAGCAGGGGGAGTTGGATGTGACAACCTCCAGAGTTCCTTTTGAACCTCAGTCGTTCTGTGATTCTGTGAAAAATTAACCATCTTCAGGTATTTTGGTGTCATCTTGCATACCTTTAGAAATATATGCATGTGTACACTCATGTGACTTTAAAAATCTGTTTATCTTAGGTTTTTAGGTTATCTGATTTACATATAAAATGTTAAAATGTGCATAAATTCTGAGTAATGAAATATTACTGATTTTGATTCAAACATATTTTAAAATTCTGAAGAAAAATATCTGAAGCCAGTCTTTTCAATATAGTTTCTTCCAAGTAGAAGAATTAGGAGTTGAACTACTGGATGTAAACTTCAGCAAAGAAGGACTTGTAGAAAGGCTTAATTGTCTGGAAATTAAAGCATCCTCTTGTCAGCATAGAGCCAAAAAGAAATAAAACGTGGATGCAAAATATCCGTCACTACCACAGTACTATAAGAAAGCCTCAACATAACTATGGGTTAAGCTCAGAGGTTTCTTTCTGGTAACTGTAGCCATAAGTCAAGTAATAATCAAGATAAAGAATCCTTCCTAGCTAAAAATACCCTGAGTTTTTTGTGCTGTGAACTCCCTCTGTTCTTGAGTAGAAACATTTAACTATCAGAATAAATTAGACGTGTGGCCAGCCCAGAGATACTGTCTGGATAGGTATAAGTTACATCTTACATTTTCTTTTCCTTACGTTGTACATTTTCTTTTCCTCTTCAGCCTCCTCTTGCACATACTCAGCAGTTATAGTATTTACATTTGGAGGAAGTTGTTCCATTTTCAACTGAAGAGTTGCACCCAGCTTGTGTTGTGCAATTGCATATTTCTTAATTTTAAGTTTTAAACACTAACTCATACACAGGCAAGCTAACTTTCTCTTGCTAAAACTAAAGCTCACCTTTTTGTTGAACAAAATCAGACTTTCTTATTTTCCTTCTTTATTTGTTTCTTCTCTCATCCTCCTTTTAAATTAATTAGTTCTTTCCCCATCATCAGTAAGTTGATATCTGCTGCTTGCACAAGAGAAACAAGTTTGTGACTTTTCCAGACCCTTTCTAGACATCTTGGTTCCTGCAGCTCTGTTAAGTTAACAGAGAAGAAGTGGCTTCAAAAATCTTTACCAGAGTCTGGGAAGTTTTTGTGTTTGTGCCAGGCCTTGCAGAAAGAGTTATCAAAAAAATTAATAAACTTAGACTGTAAGTCAGAACAGATTCTGGAATTTCCTTTTACCAAGAGTAAGTGAAATCTAACTTCATCATGCAGTAGGGCATAATGAATGAACAAATGATTATAGAGCTATTTGTGACAGCAAGAGCCTGAAGTTCCTTCCAGCCCTTTTCAGATCTTCTTTCTGGATGTGTAGTGCTCTGTGAGGCTGCTTATTCTCATCTTCACTTCAACCACTTACCCATTCAAGAAACTAGTAAGTGGCTGGTATATACAGTGGTACGCGGAAGTATCATCGCTCTGAGGCTTGTAAAAGGTCTTTTGGTAGTGAACAGTGCTCAGAAAGCTCTGGTATTTAATTTTATTTAAGTTCCTTAGTGCAAGAGGAAAACTTACTGCTTCCCTTGCTCAGGTCACATGATTTTGCAGGCATTTTCATAGCTTCAAAGTGATAAACCACTGAGAAGTACCAAGGGCCAACAAACCCTCTCAGTAGTCTAGACTGCAGTTTGGTTTGAAATTAAGCTCTTTCTGGGGGGCTTGGGGAGCTTGATTACCCCCTAAGTTGAGACAGCCTGGGTTAACTTGTCCCCCTCTATCTCCCATGTCTCAAGAAGGCGTGTGCACACTCCAGGCTTTGTTAAGCACCAGTAGTTGGAGTCTGAAGGTAATTGGCTTTTGGGCTCAAGAGCATTTATTTAAATTTCTTATTGTGCTTAAATGTCTGTAAAAGATGTGTGTGAGCTTTTTTCTTTTTAAGAGTGATATTAATTCTTTTCATGAGCATTAAGCAAAATCAATATAAAATACCTAGAATTAGGACAGTCTAGGAGAAACTTTTTTCATGGACACCCTACACATACATGCATGGGGGAAAAGCAGGCACTGTGGTCTGGACTAATTAGTATAGCTCAACATTTGTAAAGATTTTTTTAAAAATGGAACTTTGTGTCTTTCTATGCTTGACTTTGGACAGAAATTAAAGTAATTGTTTAACTCAGTCATCTGATATAAAGTTTGAGTTGTGTTCTGAGGTACCTCCAATATTTTTGCATAAATAATGGATGTGAAAATACTAATATAAACCACAGTGTAATAGTAACACATTTTGTTTTGCATCACTTAAACTTGAGTTACATATGTGCTGTGGAAACTCACATCTCTGAATACCTCCTATTTATAAACAAGACTGTAGGATAATCTGGTTCAGTTTCCTCCCTCTTACCTTCTATATTAGAGCACTTCTTTTAGAATTACAGTATATTTTGCAGCAGGAACTTGCAAATAGCTCCTGCAGAATTTTTTCCAACATGAATGATATTATATATCTAGCCATAAGATTAAAAATCTAAAATTAAACCAACAACAAAATGAAACAAACAAAACAATTAAAAAAAATCCAAACCAAACAACCTCTACAAAAAACCACCAGCACATGGCACCCAAACAACTACATAAAACCCATGAACACAGCTCCCTTGCCCCCCTCAAAGTACAGTCCTTTTTCTTCCAAGTAAATGCTCCTACCATTTAGCTGTGGAGTCATGGGTAAGTACACAGTCTGGACCAGTAAATGGCCTGTGAGCATACCAACACTGCATCTCCTGTCAGCAAATTTTATATGGGCTCCAATCCAGCAGGTGTGCTCAAAGAATGCTCATACTGTTGGGTCCTTGAGATAGATAAAAGGACCTGTGGCGTTTTAAGGTCTGAACATACCTAAGACACTGGTTTTGGGGATGAGGAAATTTTACTGACAAAAACTCTGTTTGTGTATCTCATGACTGAATTGGCCTTGAGATTTTGTGAGGTTCTGTGCTGAACTGGAGTAATGCAGTGAAGTGCATAACCACTTTAGAAAGGGCTGTCAAGAGAGGAAGGGAAGAGGGGTGTTTTATAAACATTAGTTCTGAGGTCAGCAGTGTAGAAGGTAAGCTGTCATAAATCCAGGTAGTGATAAGAGGGAGGCAAAATTTGGAGGTGTCTAATGTGTGCCTTAAAATCAGGGAAATCAGGTGGAAAAAGAGCATGTAGAGTCATCCACATACAAAGCAAAGGACTGACTGTAAATAGTGAGTAATTTGGGGGCTACCTAAGACAGGACTGGTCTTATAGTCCTTGGTAAGTGCTGATCTCATGGCAGGTGATGAAAACACCTACAAAGACTCTTAAGCTCTAGCTTCTGAGAACATTATTTTGCAGATATTGAAGGGCTTGTATGAAAGGACTTTAAAAAGATAGAGTTCACAATAACAGTTCAAAAATCATGAGGGAAAAACCCCAAGGTTTAACCAAAGCAAATGAAAAAGATTTGGTACACCTGAAAGTTGTAGAAGTAAATCAGAAACAGAAAGATGACAGAAAGATCTTCACAGAACTAACAAGCTTGGAAAGCTATGAAAATGTAATATCCAAGGTATTGATTAGTGCATCTATTTTCATTGTTAATGAAAATACAGATACTACACTGTTTCAGTTAGTCACGGCAGTATTAATCTGAGTATCATGAAGAGCAGCAATTAATTTGAGAAAAGCATACTAGCGTACTTGTTTGAGAACACATGGAAGATAGAAAATACATAAAAATCAAATCTTGTTTTTAAAGAGGAAAATGGAACTCAGGGAAAGTGGAACCAATGACCCTCTTAAATTGCCTAAACTGTACTTTAAACTGTAAATGTCCCAAATGTGTGAGTAGCAGGAAGTTTCCAAGTATTAGTTTAGGAGAAAGATTGCACTCTCAAAATAACACTCAGTGGCTTACTGGAGGACAACAGAGATGATTATTTTTTCTAGTGTGTGGCAAGTTTATGAAAATCCTTGATAGTAATAAAGTGGGAAGGTCTGCAGTTACAGTGGAAGACAGAATTAGAATCAAAAGGTTGTTAAATCTGAGCAGCGTCTGAAACATAAAATGCAATCCTGCAGGGACAACTAAAATTTCTACAGAAAACAATATCCCTCTTTACAAACACTATGGGAGGAGTTATAGGTGAGGAAGTCATGTGAAACCGAAAAGCATCTTCAAATAGATCATAGTTGAGTGTAAATCAGGGATGATACACTGCAAAAGACATCAACATTGAGATGCATGAATGGGAATACCCTCCTGTAAGAGTGGAGTTGCTCTGCTGGAGTACCGGGCTCCTTGTATCAGGAAAGATGTCTTGAGGAGAAAACACAAAGGTGTTAAAGGTACTTAAAAAAAGGTACTTAAAAAGTACTTAAAGGTACTTAAAAAAGGTACTTAAAAAAACAGAGTGAGGGAGCTGGGGGTGTTTTTTCTCAAACAAGAGAGACTCGGAGCAGAGGCAGCAGTTTTGCAGAAGCCATGTTCATAGTTTGAGGAGATAAGGGAAAAGCTGTGTTCTCTCTAGGCTCCAGTAAACACAAGGGAACTGTATGTGATGACCTTAAATCACACTAAGGGAAATTGAAGAATAATAATTCTAACCAGACAAGGAGCATACCGTAAGGCTCAGTGGCTTTTTAAGGAAGCAGTGGAAATACTGCCTTGATGAGACTGAACGTAGGAATAGTGCACTGTAGTTGATTTCAGCTTTGTGCAAGAGTAGAGGCTAGATTATCTCATAGAGTGCTTTCCACATATATTTTCAGTAAAATTCAACAATGGTGTTACTGCCAAATAGATTATAAGAATATAAAGTCTAGACTTAGCTCCCTTTGTTTATTTGTGACTGGCTTCTTGAGCCAAGTGTATCTTTACTGGGTGGCTGGTGAACTAAAAGTAGGGCCTGGTCTTTTTGGAATGGGAGTCAATAGGTTCATTGCTGCTTTGACTTCTGAATTATTCATGTGTTGTATTCTTCCTGATAATAAGGGGTTGCAGAGCAGGTTCAAAGAAATATTTGCTTACAGATTAATATGATTTTTTCTGTCAGTTGTAACACTTCTGATAATCGTTCAGAGCATACTGAGGCTTTAGTGCTTATTCTGTTCACGTTCTTCAAGCCTCTTGTTAACCCTTGTCAGCTGTGATCCTTGTCAGCAAGTGTTCTGAAGCAGTACAACTAGGCAATGATGGTGTTTCCAAATTAGTATCTAATAGTCTGGAAGAAGCCTCAGTTACCTGCCTAGCTTCAAAACCAGAAAAGAAACCCATCAGTCTTCTCTCCAACCTGCAGCAAAACTGGGAGTGAAACAGCATTGTAGCTGGTTTTGCCTTGCTGTCTATGAGTTTAACTTAAGAATAAAGTAAAATATGAATAGTTTCAGAGAGGAGAGACTTCCAGGCACAATATTTAATATCAGAACCATTCTAAATAATAGCTATTTAGATGGTTAGTTGGAAAACTTGATAAAACTTTTCATGGAAGTGATATGAGTATGTGTGAGAGAGGGGGAGAAGGAGACATAAATTGAAAATCCTGTTTTAAAAGGGAAAGGTTGCCAACAAAGGAAGGTAGACTCATGGTGCTGTTTGGGAGTTGGTATTTTGTATTTACTGATTGGGAGTGTGTCTTTAATTCACAAAAAAAAAAAAAACACCACAATGGGAGACGGCATTTCTAGGAAACACTTAAGCAGCTGTAGGAAAAAACTTTTCTTCTGCAAATGTATAAAATGGACATTAAAAGTGTCCTCTATCCCCTCCCAAACTAAAATTCAACAATGAGCTGGGAGGTCTCTGTGACCTGCTCCACCTTTCCAGGTGTTGGAGCTGAAGCAGCCAGTGCCAGTTCAGTCACAGAGCCGTCCCAGAGCAGGTGCTGAGCTCTGCTGGTGCCTCAGCCCAGGAACCAAGGCTGCTGCAGCTTGTTGTGCCCTGCCAGACTCAAGCTGGCTTTGCCTGTACCTGCTGGGGTTCATCCAGCTTATCCCATGTGCAGGTGTGACAGCAGCAGTGGGAGAGACTTTGAAGTTAGTAACGCATTGTGCCTGTGGAGTTCAGATGCCTCTATCTATAATCAGCACAGAGTGAGGCTTCCATGAGTAAATGTATTTGTAAATGCACATATTTCTTATTATGTCCTGCATATACCCTTGAGCTGCTGCTTCTTTTTTTCCTTCCTTTTTTTTTTTAATGTTAAAAAAAGACACCAACTGATGGTTTAAGTTCCTAAGAACTCCCTTTTCTGGAATTAAGGGTTTGAATTTTTGGAGGGTGGTTCCAGAAAGACTGGATCTGGGTTCAGATCAAGTCAAAAAGACTGTTCCTGGGTCTTATGACAGGAAACCAGCATGGATAAGTTCAAATAAGTTGAATCTAGGACATGTTTCTAAATACAGCACTCTTGAGTCACTCCTTTGGTTTGAGAGGGGCTTCTCTTTATTAAGGAATGAGTGTTTGTAAGTTTAAGTTCTATGGGTGTGCAGTTCTGCAGCGGGTTAAGGAGGAACAAAAGGATGCTCATTAATCTTCCATGTTTAAACATTCTCAAGTTTACTGAGGAGAAAGCTGGCTAGAAAGTCAGTGCTGAAACTCATTTGTTAATGTTTGTTGTAGGCAGTTGCACTGTCTGTTTTCTGTGTCTTGTTTGTTTTTTGAATCATTCTAACATCTATAGAGGACGTTACAAGGCATAATCTTTTGAAGGCTAATGGGATTACCTCAGGTGCAGCAATGAAACTGGGGGACATGTCTGTTGTGACAAGCCCTTGCTATTTTAGCCATGTCCGTCAATGTCATAAGGAAAGGCCTCTGGTAAAATTAAACTAACACAAAATATGGGGAGAGGGAGAGTATTTTGGCAGTTGTAGTGAATGGATTGCTTCTAGCATAAAGACTAATCATTGATCATCCTCATAACCTCTTTTTCCTCATGTTAACATACAATTCTCTAATTTTGTGTTTTTCCATTGGGTAATGTTACTGCTAATTCATCCTCCCAAACTTTAAACATGAAATTTTGCCACTTTTTGTTCTCTGTCTTCTCTGTTTTGTTTTACACTGAACTGTTTGTCATGTTGGCTAACATTTCACCCTCGGGTAGCACTCTCTAGATTATAAAGTGTAGGGCTGGAATTAAATTTTTTTTCTGGATTTGTATAACTCTGTATGGGCAAAGTCTGAGCCCCAGCATGGAGTTCATATTGGCTGTAAGATTTCGGAGAGTGGATGTTCCACTGTAGTTTGACAGTCATTTGCCATTAATGTTACAAATTGAGCAGTGTGACCTGTAAGACTTAAGAAAATTCATTGTAATACCAGAATTTCCTCCTCTACATGTAAGTATATTATTTGTGCCAAAATGAAGTGTGATTATTGTCTAAACACTTTCCTATATTGAATACTAATCTGCAGAGAATGAGTGGCAGCCAGGAAAAGCAATGCTGGTGGGAAAAGGCGCTCTATTCTCCCCTTTTTCCTGCATCACAGTGTGAAGGTAAGCACCTCTGCCTGTTAGAACTAACTTGACGTTGCACCCATGTTAGAATGAAATGCTCCTTGTTACGAATTGGAATTGCTGCAGATGAATTGGATTTACTGTCTGTATTAAAAAAACCCAGACCAGTAAGCTTCCACAAAAAAATTCTCTAATCTGAGAGAGAACTGGGATGCTTCAGTTGCACTTGTAGTAGACATCTAGCATGATTCTAAATCAGTTTTAAAAGAAAGTGGTTTTAAAATAATCTTAACATTTACACAAATTTACTAAATTCCAAAGCCTGCAATTAAATAAACAGAAAATCTCCGATTATGAAAACACTTTATTACATTTTTTAATGCTTCGTCCTGAAAAATACTTATTAGGTAGGTAAGTCTATCAGAATGTGAAAACACGATGATTACCTTTTATGGGTGTGCGTAAATAACGTGCCAGTTATTCAGTGCATGTGTGGAATCTCTCTCTGAGACTGGGAAGGAGAGGGATTTGCCACTTGGCCACTCCTTTCACTCTGACAGTCTGGGAATTTTTCTGTCCTGCACAGAGAGCAAGTCCAGTCTTAGTAGGCAGGCTGCTCGTGACCAGAAGCAGGTGTGCTTCCAGCACTCCCAGGAATCTGTAGCATCTGCCAACTGACTCAAGCCCAGGTTTTCAGTGGACCGGCAAGAATCCAGGCAGCTTTTTTTGCCTGCATACCAAATTACCTTTTCTGGGGAGAAGGCAAGAAGCTAAACAAGACCATTCTGTATCTTGAATTGACAGGATCTCTGGTGCTTGCTGTTGGTACAGGCTCAGGGTGAGAAAGTTTTAATCAGAGACCTGGTTCTTAATAATCTGAAAGGAGGTTAGCCAGTTAGTATTTTTGAAGCGCACCTTTAAGTGCAACCAATTAAACTGTGTTCTTGGTTCCAAAACAAGCCTTGCTTTGGTGTTTAGGACAGTTTGGGTGACTTTCAAGAACATCTTAACTTTTACTTCGCTCCCACCTCTAGAAGCGTGCCCAGCGCAAGAGCAGCTGGGCGCTGGGAGCCTGCCACGTTGGCGAAAGCCGTCGCTCTTCCCAAGGCGGGGTTCGGGGTCCCCGCGGGGCCGCGCCCGGTGACGGGGCCGCTGCTGTCCCCTGGCGGCGCGCGCGCGTCACTGCGGCAGCGCTTCCCTGAGCCCCGGAGCCGCCGATGCAGAGCCAGGGTCTGTCGGGGACAGCAGAGCCAGGGTTTGCTCTGGGCGACTCAGTTTTTAAACCAGACCGGGACTTTATCCTCACAGCTGACGTTACTCTTCCACAAACCTTTTTCTGTATCCAGTTTTCAGTATGGGTACTTTTTATATGTGGGTGTTGATGCATGTGATTCATATGTATCTGTCTACATGATAGATGTTGATA
The DNA here is from genome assembly GCA_013399835.1 of Leptocoma aspasia. NCBI lineage: Eukaryota > Metazoa > Chordata > Aves > Passeriformes > Nectariniidae > Leptocoma > Leptocoma aspasia. The sequence goes on along the minus strand of VXAX01005253.1, from coordinate 91,279 downwards.
TTATATATATTAGTTTACTCTGGTAAGTAGAAATCACAGCCATTCACATCATCTGGGGTTTCTGAGTTTCAGTAAGGATCAGGCTACTGTTTCAGTCTATACTGTATGGGTATAGAAATAGGAGTGATGTGAACCCAATGCAGTATCAGAATTGAAAAATATACTGAACCATTTATCATAAAAAAGTACTTCTTGTTCTTTGGTATTTTAGGTGTTTTCATTAACTAATTAATTAAGTAGCTGCTTCTTTTACTGTTAGTTATCCAGGTAGGATGAAGCTTCCGTGAGGTATGCTGATTTCTTTATGGGTGTCAGACCATAAAAACCCCCACAAGCACAGAGTTTACATGGTATAAAGTGTGAATTCCAAGAATACTCTGGATGCTTTAATTTATGGTAAATGTAAATAACAGTGTTCCTCAATTCTGTTTTTTCTTCCTTTGCATCTGAAACACCCCCACAAAAACAATATAAGAGTGCTATACAAATGCCAAGGGAGAGAATGGTGTAGGAGAACTTGCAGATGTAAAGGAAGTATCCAATGATGATGAACATCTTTTAGATTTTAATATGGTAAGTTTTTCAATGGTTTTGGGGAGGATTTTTTTTACTTATTTTATAAGGGTGGGCTACTGCATCTTTCCTTTCATCACAGTTCTCAGTCTATCCTCAAATGAAATTCCTACAAAAACCTTCAAAAGCTTCTCTTCTCTTACTTTGTTTTTTAACCTTCTCTGCATCTTGAGCATCCTTCTGGAAGTTCCTCAGGGTGTTGTACTTGGGGGAGTACGACCCTTTGTACAAACAGCTTTACTTCTAGTAGATAAGCAAAGCCAGTTTCCTTTGGGAATGCTTGCCATTTGCTTGTCATGAGTGTTAAACATGGGTCTTCTTTTCCTTCAGCTTCTAATTTCAGTAAGTGTAGAGTGAGCTGAAGTGCACTATGAGGGCAGAAAGGACCAGCAACTAAAGGCATAAAGATAATATATGCTGAATACTGTCCTCATTATGAGCAAAAAAACCCTGATTTTTTTCTCTAGGGAAAAAATTTCATGGACACGTATTTACTGATACACCTTTAAACTTCATAGTGATGATAGCACTTAGTTTAACATTGTGACATGCTTGCTATAGCTTTACTCATTCAGATAAAAATATATTTAAAATACATTTGCTTGAAGTTTAGTCAGATCTGTGCTGTGTTTTCTTACTATTCAATACTTACTACCAAGTTTTGGAGATAACTTTTACAGTAATTTTTCTAACATGAACTGTGATAAAGATACATCCTGAGTTCACTTTTGATTCTCTTGCTGTTTTGTGCAAATCCTAAAATTAGGGAATAGGAAAAAAGTAATAAAAGTACCACCTTTTTCCCTTGCTGTTCTGCAGTCCTTTCTATATAGTGCACTAAGTCAGGAAAGAGGAGGACTTGCCCTGTAATCATGGCATCTCTCTTGGACAACTACAAAACCATAGAACCTCTGAGCCCAGAGAAAAGCAAGCATGTTCTTTATTGTTCCACATCAACACTGTCAGTTTAAATCCTTAGGTTTCTTCTGTTTATGAAGCAAGATGTGCAGATGATATAAATGCTGAGGCAAAACCAAATGGCTTCAGGAAGAAGATCTACTCCAGTGATAGCTCCAGCTCTGAAGACACAGCTTCAGAAGGTGGAAGTGAATGGGCTGATCCATGTGAGGAGGAGCTTTTTTCTCGAACTCAGCTGTAAAAACTGCAGAGTAGAGCAGATGATTGAGAAGTAACATGAGATGGAAAACTATCTTTCTTGAGGGTCTGTAGCTCTAAAACAACAACTTGAGTTTCCTCTTCAGTTAATGGATTCAGATGTGTATTTATCTTTCTCTTCTTGCTTATTTTATAGATGAGGACACAGCTGTCCTGTTGAAGATTTTTTTCCCAAAAAATACTGTTAAATTCTTGGCTATTTGAACTAGACTAGATTGTGTTGTCAAATCAAGAATGGATGTGCATGTGCTTGTCTTAGTAGTACCACTGCTTTTTTGCATCTTAATTGCAGTTATTTTCTTTCGTAACTGTAGCCCTACCACTATTGCAATCTTCTTAGCATCGCAGTGTCTACAACTACTTCTGCTATTCAGAGACTTCAGCTTTCTGCACATTAGGCTTTGTTCTTTAAGAACTGGGAGATAAATACTTAACACTGTAATCTATCAGTGCCTTTCTGAATGCAGGAGAAAAGCATGAATGACTTGTCCAGTCTTCATTCAGTAAATCTCGTAACTTTGAAGTAGGAACAACAGGGTTGTGCTTTAGAGACTTACAGAAACTGTGTTTTCTATCCTATGATTCCCCCTCCCACAAACCAACACTGAGGATACCATGGTTTGTATTTTTGCTAACTGGAGAAGCCAAGGATTTTTTGTAGGTATGGAGGCAATGTGGGGTTTTTTTTTCCTTCTTTTCTTTTTTTTTTTTGTCCTTTTTAGTAATTTGCCAATGTGGGGCAGAAGTTCAAAAAGTAACACCAAAAATAATAAACCACTGGGGTGATGTGTGGATTGTTGTGAATTTTGTTAATGAGTAATGAGAATGTTGTCTTGTTGCAGATGAAGGCATTCATGTAACCTGCAAAAGCATCCTGTAACTGAACTTGAGCCTGAATGACTGAAACTCTCTAAAATGCTCAGTGTTCAATGTTTTAAATGCAAAGGGTCAGTGCTTGAAAGAAATCCTGTGGCTGCTGCAGTTAGCTGCTGTTGTGGCTGTAATTTAGTAAATCTCGTAGTTCATTTTGTGTTTCTGAGAGAATGTGTGGGGCAAGTTATGTGTGTGGTGGGTGGGGGTAGGGAAGGTGATGACTTACAACATACATGTGTGATTGCAGTAGTGATTGTTGCTTTATGTGACTTGCTTTTAAATTTTCTTTTGTTAACTTAGAAAGTCAATACATTGTCAAGTTGCATCTGTACAAGACTATCAACTCCTTCTGCTTTTAACACATTATGCAAAACATATAAGCCAGGAGGAGCAATATTTGCAAAACTAAACATTCTAAGTTTTTACCAACTCCTAGTTTAAAAAATGACAACAACTAACTAGTCTACACGATCGCAGCATGTCTATAACACCAGGAAGTGCAGAAAGTCCAATACTGACTTGAAAAGCTTCACCATTATTTTTGACAGGCAATAAACCTCACAAGAAACATAGCTGTTTGAAATGTGAGCTGAACTGCCTTTGAAATATGTTCTGCGCTAGAAATGCTTTCTGAGTAACTGGGTTTTGTTGCCTTTATTCAATTGACAGTGTAAGAATTTAAATATGTGGTTGGGAAACCATGCCGGTCTTTGTGCAACACGTTTGGTGAGATCCTTACTAGAACTGGCTTGGTTGCCCTTATCCAAGGACTTTCTTTTGGTCCTCCTCTTAGACTATGTTTTAGGGTTTGTATTCATACAGCAAATCTTTTGACACTTTACAGTTTCTTTTCTTAATTTATTTGCAGACTTTGAATAGATTTTTATATATTTTACTTTCTTCTGGAGCTTCCTTGAGAGGTTGTTTAGCACCTGCACTGAAACTATTTAACTGTAACATGAAAGGAAAAAAGAACTTTACACACAAATTCTTCAAATCACTACAATGAAGAATGGAATAGAACTTCATTTGAGAACAGGAAATGACCAAGTGGACATATTTCAAACACAAACTTCAGCTCAGTTAATTCTGGCTAGAGCTTCTTCGTTGGTAAGAAAGGGCTCAAAAGTAACAAAGGTGTTGCTCATAGTTACACTGTGGCATGTAATGATTCCAGCACCTTTGGGGAAAATAAATCCTATATTGAGCTTGGGCAATAACAAATTGTCTTTACTCGTTTTCATAGTTTAATGGCTAAAGCTCTAAGGCTTTCAGTGAGAGTTGAAGTGTGGTTTTTAGTTTTTCTGTATGGATAGAAACACACACCAACAACAATAACAACAACAAGAGCATTAAAGGTTGGCATACGCTGAACCGCACTGTGGGATGAAGCGCATTGCATATCCATAGCATTGAAGTATCAGTTTTCCATTCCTGGGCTGAAATTTGTTTCTACTTTTTGCTTCAAGTGGTTGTATTGTTCTGATTTCACGTACACCAGAGTAACTGATTTTGTTTTCTTGTGGAGTTACTTAACACCGAATAAAAATATAAAAGGACGATTGGATGGTGTGTGTGTGTGTCTTCATTTTCTTCGGCTAACGTGTATAACTTAGATACAACATACAGTTAAGCATTAAATATTCTGGAGAAATAGCATGACATATCTAATTTTGGAGTCCTTTTCATTGCTGTGATTTTTTTAAACTATTTTTAGGATGTACAAACATTAAATACATTGCATGTGTTCTTAAAAAAAAAAGAAGACAAAATGAGAAATGAGCTTTGTCCACACTTTATTTCTGTAGAAATTAATTTATAATGACAAATTCATGTTTAGAAAACACGAGACCTTCAAAAAAAAAAAAAAAAACCCAAGCAAACCCAGACCCTCTCTCACATAACAGTTACAGAACTTTTATGTAATAGGGGATCTAACCCAGCAGATTGCTATTTCTGCTTTCAACTTGTGTTCAGCCATCCAGTAAGCCGTATCTCACTAATTCTGTGGCTGCACCTCCTTTCAGAGAAAGGAAAAAAAGCCCCCACAGCTCACATTCTGCTTGATGGAGCCTTGTGCATTTTGGTGCTGTAAGTCTGCAGCCAAAGTGACCTGGGATTCTGTGCAGAATGACTTCAACCTCTGCTGAATTAGAAGTTCAGTGAAAACAACACAGAAACACACACTTGGAAGAGTCCCTCTGTAAGGTCCTTGGGTGAATACTTTTGTTCAAACTTGGTAGTTGAAACTTTTAAAGGCATACATTATTTTCAATTATTTCTTAAATACAGCAGAAGTAGTATATTTTCATTGCATTTATAGAAGATATTTGATAAAAGAACTGCATTTCATCAGCCAGGCTTTTCAATTCCTGTATCTGAATTAATATTAAATACACATATTGTAAAGAATTAGTTTCTGAATTTTCGAAAATTTCAAAGAATTTGTAAACAAGGCTTCTGTCATGCAAAAACTACCACTCTGTAGTCCTAGAGCAAGTGCATCCGTCAATGGTAGGACAGGCTGGCTGTAAATGCATGTCACACTGTGCCTTCATGGGAGTGTCTGATGTGAAAATACATGGGAAGGCAGCAAACCTTCTGGAAAGCCAGGATTCCTTCACAGTAACTCATTCTTTGCCTGCCAGGACCAGCATAGTTAAATATTATCCCCAATGAATTAGTCATTACCTTTCACATACAGCATCTCACATAATCTTCTTTTATTACCTGTGAAACTAATAGAAAAAGACTCCAGAGATCTGGGACAAAGGAGTCTTTACTGATACATTTTAGCTTCCTACTGTAAGACTTCTGTTCCTTTGTTCAAGTTCCTCTCAAAATGTAGTATTACATGCAAATGCTTATAAATGTTATGGTCTACCTCTGCTCCAATGGGATGAACAGGAAAAAACAGCTGACAGAGCTGACAGTGGGCCAACATGCTGCTGAGAAAAAGCCACTGAGTGACAAAACACTGGTGTCCCTGCCCTGCTTCATCCGTGTGTATCAACTTCACCTATGAACAGTGAGGACTGAGGCTGAGGTGAGAGGCTGCCTTCTGCCCAACAGCTTTCCTGTAGGCAAATGATTCTGGAAGGACAGTGTCTGTCATTACTGTACGAGGGGCTGCAAAAGCAGTACTAAGGCTCTGTGTCCCTCAGTAATGATGCAGGGTCCCTTCTGTTAACAGCAGTAACAGCCATTTAAGAGTGCTACAAGTGCTTGTCACCTAAAGATTTTGGGATTTGCTGATGAAGGGTTAACTGGCAATCATTTCTGCACAGGGCTTATTTTATTCCCTGTAAGCAGAGACAAAGGAGAAGCAGCAACTCTCCTTGTCTTATAAAACTCAGAACTCTTAAATTCTTGAATTTCTTCTAAAACCATTCTAAGCAATCATGCCTGTTAAAAATACTGTTAAAAACTATAGATGAGTACATTTTCAGATTCATCTCTGCTTTCCTGTTCATAGCCATGGAAATGCTCAAGCAAAGAACAGTACAGTACAGTAGCAGTACTGAAAGCAAATGCATAAGCACCGCCTTAAAAAAGGGATGCCACTTCCACCGCTGGAGATTTTTAGGAACATATTAGACAAATGTGTCAGAAATTATATAATAACCCACACAAACTTGTGTAGTTTTTTCCTTTACTGATGCCCATCTTATGTTTGAAAAAAAGTACAACTTGTGTGTTGTTTAGGCCTATTGTCTGAAGAGTAATTTGCCTCATTAATCTCTACATGCTATGATGGGCCAGCCTAATCTCTTACAGATAAAGGACAGAAACTGGTGTTGAATTTTTCATTTCTGCATTTACTTTATTTGTGCAACAATGAATATTAAGAACACCCTTTATGTTTCCAATACCCTTTTAGTAGGATTTTGCCTTTTTTCTTTTTTTTCGTACATTTCATAACTTCCATTTCTTTCATTGCTATTTGGCTTCTAATGGTCCTCACTTTGCAATAGAGTTCTAGCCCTCAGTCATTTTACTCTGGAACCCTTATCTATTTGACAACAAAATCATCTTCACCAAGTCTTAAGTTGTCATTCATGGGTTTTAAATATTTTCCCACCATTTTTCCTGTAATTGTATTCAGTACAAAAATATTAAATTCTTTGAAGCACTGCAGATCCATGGAGACATAATAATGGGATCTGTTACCTGCCCAAACTCAGTTTCATTCATCCTTACTAGGTCTAGACAACAACTGATTTTCAGTCCAGTACTTTTTTTTCTTTGTAGTGAGTTCCAATAGATGTTACCATGTTGGCAACTGCTACAGAATAGATCTGTTTTCTTTTGGAAATGTAATTTAAATTGTGCTTGCTTAAGAGAATAAATCTGCTATAGAACTCCAGCTTTTCATTATGCAGCTGTGCATAATAACAACCATGTTTCCTTCTCTGGCATGATTTAGTGATCAGTGAAGATCTCTAACAGAGGTACCATGGAGGCTTTGTTAGCAATTATTTATGGGCACTCAGGATTCTGCAATTCTGAGATATTATACGAGGAGTAATGTTTCTAGTTGATATAGTTTTACGCCTTCACACCTAATTACTCACGTTGTCTTTCCTAAACAGCTTGTAGACAGCGATACAAACAATCCTGTCACGCATCGTGTTTCAGTAAAATCAGTTTGAACATGCTGGAAGTCTCACACACACTTCCCCTGTCTTTCCTGCTCTTCATTTTCGTGCTGTCTCGTGGAGGGGAACCATCTCAGTCTATTCTTACTCAGTGGTAACTGAAGAGTTAACAGTGATGGTAGCTATAGATCAAGCTTCCTCATCCTTTATCAGGTCTAAATTCCCAGAGGAAGAGCCTTTTGGGATAATCAAATGGCACGTTCTCCAGCTGTTCCCGATTCATCCCAAACCTATTAAAATGCCCTGGTGTCCAGACAGTCCACCTCTAGTAGGAATGCCTGTGCAGATGATGGCCATGCTGAAAATGGACTGCTGTCAAATACAGACAGGCAGAAATAGTTTTGTGTGAACAAAATTAATTTCTGATGAATCTGATGTAGAAGAGTATAGTATTCATTTCTCAAAAGCATCACCATTTGCTTCCAAGGTACTGAATTTTTCACAGAATTGTTACCCTTTTCATTGCTACGAGTCAGCAGAAACCTGAATTTATTCATTCTTCCCTTTTGCCATAAAACATGCACGAGTTATTTCACTGTGCCTGCAGGTAATTCTGTAAAGCAAGGAGGAAAAGGAGCAGTGTCTCCTGTCTTGCTAACACTTGCTTTCAAGAGAGAGCTTCTCTGTCTCGAGGTATGATGGATAGTAACTTGGAGTATCCAGCACTGCCACATGTGGTTCCCTTGCACTCAGGCTTGGGTGAGCTAGAACTGCCTTAAATCACAGTGATGGCAAGTGGAGGTAGTATTGCCGTGGTCTGTACATTGACAAAGGACTCTTGACAATAATTTCAGAAGGCTAAATATGATTTATTAAAATGACTCCATAATCAGAGGATTTTGGCTGTAATGTGCCAGGTACAGAGCTCAGATGCTTCTTCTTCATTGCTCTGTACAAGAACGCCAGAATGCTCACAACATCAGAGACAACAGTCCTTCACCTCATAGGCTGAAAGAGCACCCACATCTCCCATTGCTAGGAGACAGGCAGAGGAATCTAAAAAACGTCCTTGAACACACACCAAATATTTTGTTTACAGAAAACCTATACAGAGCAAAAAGACAGTAAAAGATGCTCTCCCATGGGAAATTTTCTCCTGCAGGCTTACACACAGAGAAGCTTATAATATGTTCTAGCAACAGAGGTAGGACCTATTGGTCAGCTCACATTCAGTGATCCACAACTGTTGTGCCTTCTCAACATGCTAATCTTTTCTTTAAACTAAAGAAAAAAAAATTAAATTGTCCTCTAGCTTATGACAGAGAATTACTGACCGTGGATTCAAATGAAGCTCAGTTTGGCTGGCTCTGAAAGCTGCTTGCATCACACTTGGCTTGTGATGAATGAAAATTCAATCTAGATGTTCTCATCTAGCTCTTAAAAAAATAAATTCAAAGTTGTATCAATTACAAAATTGCTGAAGCTTCAAAACAGAACTGAAAGCCTAGGCAGAGAATGCTTTCTCACATCTCCAGGCATAAGAAGTATGACAGAAACTTGCCTTGGCTCTAATGAAACAGAGGAAGGACTGGTATTTGGTGTTATTTTTATCATATGTAGTGTATTTTGGAGAAATCACCGAGACAGAACAGAGCAAAAACTCTTCATGCTTTCTTGCAGAATAACCATAAAACCGGGATATTGAACTCTACTGGCACAACTATGAGTCTGTATGACATAGCTTTTGAACAGAATGCTTTAAAAAAAAATTAAAATCTCTAGCACTGGTCTATTATTAGATATGTAGAAGTTTTTTTGCCCACTAGGTGAACATCAATTGCCAGTTTAAGGCTGCTCTATGAAACATTTTATTTCTACACAACAGCTGCAGGCAAGACACTCTTAAAAAACCATGATTTTATCCCAAGAATTTTTATAAAATTAAGTGTTCTGCAGGTTTAATTGATCCTGAATCAGTGGCAGAAGACTGATAATAACCATGCTGTTTAAGTGCCACAATTAACTTCTTATCACACTTCTGAGGATTTACTTACAACCCACATGTTTAAACAGGAAGACTTGATTGCTGTGTGCCCTTCTGCATGGACTTTAAATTTTGCACAGCTGCTACAAAAGAAAGGTGCTGAAGGTCTCCTTTGTGCTGAGTTATGCTTTTATACTTCCTGTACCTGGCAGTACCTGTTGTGTTTCCTTTTAGCAATCAGCACATGCCACACTTCATCAGAGCTAGTGGTGTGACACTGTATTTAGTCACAATGTGAGCCCTTCAGCTTACATACAGAGAAGTAATAATACACAACATTTGCAGACAGAAATCTACCTTATCTGGGATGGAGGAGGCATGAATGGACTGATACTAACTGCTAATGCAAAACACCTTTTGGTAATAGCTCATGACAACCAGAAAGGCCACTTCCCCTTTTCTATGAGTAATACCATTCATGTGCAATAGAGGGGTGTTTTTTTATATTGACTAGGCTGCAATTTTCTGTGACTTTCCATATGCTCTGCTACCACTGAAAGATTTTCTGCAGCAGGTTTTTCTAATTGTTTCTTCAGCCTAAATTATATTAAGCTGAGAGCAACACTATCTCCTGTGCAGGCACACTGCAGAATTACAGAATTCCTGACTGTTTCCATTCTGTTACTTACCCTGGGAACCAAACAACTGACCTAGATACAATGACACATCATGATGACAATAGCCTCTTCTGGTTGCTCCAACAGAAGAATTGATTCCCACTCTCAAAAACAGAAGGAAAAAAATTAATACAGAAAAAGGAATTAGTGGCAGTGTATGCTCCAAAAATCTAAATATAAACAAGTTTATAGTGCCTCAAAATTGGTTTGCTTGTATTTAGCTTTATTTATTTATATCTAGTATGGAAGCTCTCTTACAGAAATAGTAATCATTTTCAAAATAAGGTATGGAGAAATTAGTGCCAATCTTAAATCATTTTATGTTGATACCCACCTTAGAAATACAGCAGACTAAGGACTGATCCAGTCACAGAAACAAACTATCTGCAGAGGTATAATTTTTGACTGATGGTAGGTTTTCAGAGCAGTTTCATTATGACCTAATTCTTATCTTTATAGTATGGAATTGGTGTCAACAGGTCATGGTGGCAAGCACTTCTGTACAGGTTTACCTCAGCCTCTCATGATTCATTCAAGTGTAACTTGCCCATATCAAAGCTTGAATAATCATGGGTTTGCACTGCTTGATAGCGAACCAGTTACACCAACACAAGTTTAGATATTTCTGTGTCTGCTACCCTCACACTTCCAGCCTCAGTGTAGACATGAGAGGTGTGAGGTGGTGAGAGTGCTTATATCCTCGGTTCAGAGGGGGGACAGCTTTATCTTACCACCGTTCTAGAGACACGATCACCGACGCTAGGTGCAAAACATACGACCTTTGCAGAAAACACAAACAGTGTCGAGTTTCACAGACGATAAGGAAACATGACAGCTCTGCTCCTGTCAGGTTCTGACTGCTCGGAATTTCAGTGTGGGGGTAAAGCAGGATTTGCACAGCTCCACCATGTGAACGGCAAAAGGGGGGAAGATGAAGACAGTGGAAAGAAACATATAAAAAATCGCAATGACCACCCTAGAGCCTCCACTTTTAGGATTACAGAGCGCAATACCAAAGTTCCACAGAGCTAAGAACACACCTGCACACGTTCCGTAGCCCACACTTGTAAACCCACTGAATTTTGTTTCCCACCTAAACGCAGGCGGCAATACGAGTGCAGCCCGCCCGCCCACCTGCTTCCCCCGGGGACGGCCAGGGCCGCCCGCGGGACGGGCAGCAGCGCCCGGCGGCCA
>VXAX01005253.1:13696-80196 GCA_013399835.1 Leptocoma aspasia | reverse complement strand
CCAAAAAGCGGCTCCCGCCGAGCCCGGAGCTCCCCGGAACGAGGGCCCTCAGCCACAGCCCCGCTTCCCTCCATTCCGGCTCCCTGGGATCAGCGCCCCAGCCCCTCTCCCGGGGCTCCTCCGCTGCTGAACCAAACGCGCACCCTCCGCCGCCTCTCCGCGGGCGCTGAGGCGACTCAAAATGGCGCCCGGCGGCAGCCGCCCCTCGCCCCCTCCGCGCAGGCGTTCCCGTCCCCGGCGGGCGGGGCTTCCCCCGGCGCGCCGGGCAGGGGGAGCGGAGGCGGGGCGGGAGGAGTCCGAGCTGCGGGGGTTGGAGCATCGCCGGAGGAGCCCGGCACCTGTCCCGCAGCCAGGTGTGCGCCGCCGGCGCCATGGGAGGCCCCGCGCCACGCCGAGGGGGTGCCCGGCGAGGGGCGGCTGCTCCGCCTCAGCCGCGCTGAACCCGGCGCTGCTCCCGCGGGGACCGGAGAGCAGCGACATGAACCGCCCGCCTCAGCCGCCGGCCGCCTCCTAGTCCCGCAGCAGCGGCTGTGGGGCGGGTCGGGCATGGCCCAGCGTGACGAGAGCGATGGAGGGCAGCGCTACCCCGGTGAGGTGTCCGGGCTCCTCGGGGCTGTTCCTGCTCGGGCGGCGGCGCAGCCCTGCCGGCGCTGGGGGTGTTGGTGGTACCTGTTGGTGCGAGGGGCAGAGCCCGGGGCCCAGCGGGGCACGCGGGAGGGGGGCACCGAGGGGCCGCGCTGGCTGCGGCGACTGACTTCCCCGGCAGTGGCCACGTTAAAAAGTTAAGAGGAGCAGGTGGGCTGAGCCTTCGGAGCGTTCACCGAGTGGGTTAAAGACCGCAGAGAAGAGTGAGCGCTGCTCTCTCAAGGCTTTGGTTGTGGCTCCTTTTTTTTTTTTTTTTCGGTTGTTTCAGTTTCTTTGGGTTGTTTTGTAAGCGAAGGCCGCTAGCTCGGAACCTTCGCAGAGCGAGTCGGGTTCAGCCCGTGGGAAGGAAGAAACTTCCATCTCCCTGCCTCTCTTCTAGTCGAAGTCTCCCAGGCAATTCCCAGAGACCAAACAAAACTACATCTCACTGTAGCTGAAGTTCTCCTGACGTTGCTGCTAATCTAACGTGGTTCGCAGAGTTTTCAGTAATAATGGTGTGGGGAGGGTAAAAGCCCTGTAGAGCGCTTCTGGAGCAGAGCTTTAGCAGAGCACTGTAACTTGTTTGTATTGCCTGCCTGACGGAGAAAAACAGTCGAAAAGCTGTGAATGGCTTACTTACGATTATTCTCCGAGCACTCCGCAGAAACCAGATTTGTAAAGCTTCAGAAGCCAGGTTTGTAAAGCTCACGCTTCTAAAAGTTCACCAGCTGAGAGTTAGATAGTCAATAGTCATCTTAATTTAAAATAAAAAAAATCCCCACTAGTTTCTTTTCTTTTTGCCAGTAAAGTTTCGGCAGTACTTACATAGGTAGCCTTAATTGCTATGTCCCATGTTTAGTTTCAAGGCAGACTTTTTGTAGTTTTAGGAGTTCTTCACTGTTGGCAATGCTGTGGCTGTTAGAACGTGCACATAAATGGAATCAAGGAATCTTTAATAAAACTGAGTTTGATGCTCTTGTGCACCGAGGTCACCCAAAGCTGCCCTTGATAACAGCAGTGTGTTGGTACGTGCAACAAAAATATTATTAAATGCGTGGAGAATATAAACCGTAAATTAAAAAAAAAATCCTTTGAGAAGGAAAAAAAGTTGCAACTTTGTAATTGAAGAAATTCCTTGTTCTTAGAAACTTGAGAAAAAATGCTGGCAGAAGTGTTAAGAGATAATGTGTGGTATTAACTCCTTGAGAACTGAGCTGTGTATGAAATCATTCCTCTTTTCGTTCCGGTGAGGCAAGAAAAGATAAAGCCTTTTTTGTAAATTATTGTCATACTCTTGTTGCTTGCCTAAATTGCATCATAACTCCCAGCAAATTTGTAATAACGGGTCTTGAGTTTGCATCTTTCTGGTTTTGTTTTACTCTAATGATTTGGCATTGCTGTTATCTTTAACTTTTATCTCAAAGTAGGTTAAAAAGCCACGTTATTGTAGATCTTATAAATTACAATCAAATATGACTTGTTCCCTCTGTACGGTTGAGTGATATGCAAAGCCAAAATCTGTTTTAAAGCCTCTGGTTATTGTCAGAACATGCCTTCTTGCATGCTGTGATCAGAATCTGGGGAATGTGAGGCCGTATAGACAGCCCTACTGGGACAGATTGAAACTTCACCTGTCAGGAAAAAAATTACCTAGGAGAGGGTCTGAAAGCAGAACTAATGTATGTGGATGTTTTCATGAAGTTCTGATACTTTCGGTTTAGGGCCTTTCTGAGTTTCTTTATGTTTAGGAATCATCAGTGATTTTGTATTCCCAAGTTTACATGTAAATTTCTGGCATCCACAGTGTTCTGTGACAAAGAGTTGTGCAGGTTACCTGCCCTTTGTGTGAATAGTTGTGTCCTGATGTTAGTTTTAAACCTGGCTACAAAACTGTCTTTATCATGTGCTCCTTAGCACTTAAGTTGGAAGTGTTAATGAGTAAATTACATCTGCCTGCTCTCTCATTGCCACTTGTGACCTTGGCTGTATTTTCCTAACTCTATTTTCCTTGTTGTTTGTTATGGGATGTACCCTCTTATAAGATCATGTTCTCTATAAGACATAGGATGTTAAGACTTTACAAATACTGATTTTATTTCGATCATATATATTTAAATAAACAATGGGGATTATGAATCTTGTGCGGACAAAATAGCATATTATTTCTCAGTAGTTTATTGTACTCAGATGATAATGTTTCAACATTGTTCTGTTAATAAATGCTTTATGGAAAGAAGTTAGCATTGGAGTACATGACAGAATATTTGCCATCAATTGTCAGATTTTGCACTTACCAGTGAGGCAGCTAAAACAGAGTATCAATATCGCTCCATCCTTAAAAACAATCCTACAACAACTTAACTCAAAATGAATCAAGGAGTTCTCGTGTGTGTTCTTGACAGCTGACTGCATCTCAAGTTTTCATTTAAAGCCCTTGATGGGTACACTTCAAAGCCTCCCACAGTTTCGCTGAATTGTGTCAAACCTTTGTAGCTTGCTGTTGCATAATTTTCTCCTGCAAGCTGTAGTGTTGTATACTTCTGCATTTCCTGGTTGTCCGTTTAAAGGATCTCTTCCTGTTAAATTTATTGCTTGAAAAAATACCAAGTCAAGTTAAAATATCTTCTGTGGCCAGCATGGAATTTTATTTTCACTCTTTTTTTTTAAAATTCTTTTGTTTACAGTATTTGGCCTCTTGAGCTGCTGTAGTTACTGCCTCTGCCAAGGTCACTTGAATACTTACCATTTGTAAGCTTGGTTGAGAAGAGCAATGCAATTAAGCTAAGGACTAGCTGCTGCTTGGGAAAATCACTGAGCAGAAGTAAAGGCAGTCATGGGAGGAATTCATTACGGGAACATGCTTGTACTGTTTACCCAAACATTGTCAAAGCTGTTCCTGACAGATTACATTTCTGTGTTTTGTCTTCTGGACTGCACTTTCTGGATGCATTCATAAGTTTGAATTCTTGTAACTCAAACCCCTTGCTTACCCTGTTCTGAAGTGTGTATGTATATATGCTTTAGAGTAACATTGGGGCTGGGTGGGCTGTGGATTTGAAGAGCTATGTAATGTATATGAAGGAATAAAGGTGAACACAGGGAGAAGAAAACAGTCAAACTTATGTTAGAAAAACAAGTGAATTCAAGTAAGAAGGTCTGAGAGCAGGAGATTGCAGTATATACAGCAGTAATTATATCTAATGCTCCATGTTATGTCTTACTTGTATGCTTCAAGTATCACTTTGACTTCTTGAGTATAGTTTGTTGCCTGCATTCAAGGATTGCTGTTTAAGGTTGGTTTTTTGCTGGCCCTTCCAATTTTACTTTAGTGAATAGAGAATTCATAATGTACACTGTTGGTGTGCCAGCTATTTCAAAACATCACTTTAATTGCAGGGATGTAAACTTTTCAAACCATGGTAATATGAAAAAAAGAAGTTGCTATAGCAACTCTTTAAGAAAAGAGTTCACACATCTTCACAAGCTTTTTAATCAAAACAATACACTTGAAACCTTGTTTAGGCAGAGGATTAGGCAATTGGTGCATTGATTGATTTGGATGGGTAGCATATAGTTGGCTATTAAAAGGTTCTGAAGTAGTCTAAAAGATGAAATATCCAGAGCTGTTTCTCCTTGACTTTGGCCTGTGCTTAGGAGTGGAGTTTCATATCTGCTAGTGAATACCATTTGGGTAGTGAGTTAAAGATTTAGTGTAGCATACAAAGTACAGCTGGATTCCTGAACTTTCCATATGACTTAAAACTTGTGGGAAAAAAAGTTGTGTTTGGACCAGGGAGATATGTTTGAAATGAGTTTTCTCTCACTCACTGCCTGTTGGTAACACAATGCCAAACTATATTGATGTCCTCAGATCTAAGAATGGACTGTGTGTCAAGCCCTGGTGTTTGGCAGGGCTTAGGTGACATTAACCAGGGGTTTAGAACTGCTGTGAGATAGCAGTTTTCACTGGCATTTGAAACTGAGAAGTATGGGTTTTCTTTTGGGATATGTGTCTATTTGTTTTTTAAAAGTAGAATGTGGGGAGGACCTTCTAGAGAACAACTGGCACCTTTAATTAAGTGCTTTACTTGAGAAAAAATAGGAGACCAGAAGCAGGAGACCAGGCAGGCTTCAGGAACTGAAGAAAAGTCTGTCTAGAAAGCAGTCTGTTTGCAAGATAGAAGGAGTGTTCTTCACTCATTCACACTTATCCCAGAGTGTTTCAGAGAGAAGAAATTGAAGCAATATGCGCATATTTGTTCTGCCAACTGCTGCAGAGTAATTGCATTGCAGACTTCAGAAGAGCTGTAGACAGTTTACTACTCATATCATAGAGTGTTTAAAGGGTCAGTAGCAGTTCTGGAAGCCAGGACAATATTCCTGATGGTGTTCCAGGTGTATGAAAGTCGCCATTGAGTTCAGTGCATCCAACCTGTAGCTCCTATTTGACAACCCTTGCTTTGCAGGTCATTCAGATTCAGGCTGGAAGTGGGGCACTGACTGGATTAACTGACCTGCTGGCAGCCCCTGGGGAGACAGCATGGATGGATATTGCAAAGATGAGGGATCACAGTCCCTGAGTGCAGTAAATACAACGTATTTGCAAATGTCATTGTTACTGGATGTGCACTGATGAAGTGCACTGTGTGTATTGTTAAAACATTGACTGTATGGATAGCTTTATAGCTGTTCAGACTTTGCATCTCTTCCTTAATGCAACAATGATACATTATGCATTCTCTTCTGTGACAAATTTATTATCAATTTTATGGTTTCCAGAAGAATGCTGAGAAATTCTGTTTAAATGAACACTTCTGAATCTGGTCTAAGTGTATGGAAACAAGTTTTGGAGCCCTCTGACATCAGCAAATATGAATTTATGACTGTAAAAAAATAAATCTGATATATTTGCCTCAGTATTGACAGGGGACATTAAAATACTGCAGGTTTTATAGTATGTAGTTTCACTCTCAGGAGATGTGTAAATAGCAAACATGGGCACACAAACTGCTTATGAAAAGCTTTTCATGCTTGACATTTTCTAGAAGCCTGATTTAAGTTGCCATTGTCCTGTTTGTTCATGCTGGGGGAAGGGATAGTAATCATGTGCAAGAGAAGGCAAATACATTTTAATTAAAAGCCTAAATTAGGACAGGACTGAGTGCATTTTATGTCTTAAACCAAGAAACAAAACCAAGAAACAACCATGCAAAAAAAACCAACCCTACGAAACAAACAGTCAAGAAAAAACCACAACCTTCCTGCAAACTCGTAATCTTTTCTTTCTTTTTAACCAGTTACCAGCTGGGCCAAGACAGCCGATGCAAATTTATCCACCTCTTTAAATGGTTTGACCTTCATGGGAATTCTGGATGCAAGAGTGGGCAGCAGTATCCAGGGCCTTCAAAACTTGAACTCTGGGACCCCGAGAGGTATCTCATTGCCTGAGTATGGACCTGGCCTGCTGTCCAGTGCTTTAGAAGATTGTCATAGCCTTAAATCAGTGGATTCTGGTATTCCAACTCTAGAAATAGGAAATCCAGAGCCTGTTCACTGCAGTGTGTTGAATGTGAAGAGAAAGCAATCAGAAGCTGAACTCGTGCCTGACAGGGCGTTTCAGAGCGCGTGCACGCTGCCGCCGTATGTGCCTCTGCATCCGCTGACTGCTGAGCACGAGCACGCCGTGCGAAAATCCTCGACTTTCCCAAGAACTGGGTATGACACTGTCAAACTTTATAGTCCAACCTCAAAAACTCTCAATCGAAGTGATGATATCTCTGTTTGTAGTGTGTCTAGTCTTAGCACAGAGCTGTCAACAACTTTATCAGTTAGCAACGAAGACATTTTGGACTTTGTGGTCACAAGCAGTTCAAGTGCAATTGTGAATCTCGAGACTGACGAGGCGCACTTTTCGGATGTTACCCTGAATTCTTCTAGAGACAGCAATGACCAGAACCAGCAGCAGTATTGTCATGAGACAGATGTGGACAGTAAACGGAAAATACTGGGACCTTTTACAAACTTCTTTGCCAGGTAATGTTTCCATAAAATATATTAATGGATTATGTAAGATCTTAGGAAGAGTTCTGTTTGATGTTGTACTTTGAAAGCTATAATATCTTGGTATTAACATATTTTTTCTGTTATGAGTAAATAGGCAAATATTGCTGGGGTCTAAGGCTCTGCGTCTTACTCTATATTATGTTTATGGTGTATGGAAGCATCTTAAATCTTGGAAGATTGCTTCTATATTACAGTAAAAGGATTTCTGAACAAGGTCTTTTTTCTTCTGAACAGTGGCTTCTCCAGTGATATCTTTTGTGATTTTGGCCCAGGTCTTTAATCTTGTGTCACATAAATAGATAAATATAGGTGGGATCCATACCTGTATTAAAGAGCTTTGACATCTGAGGATTCGTAAGTAGTTTAGTAGTGATGGAATATTTTACTGATCATTCTAAGGGTATGAAGTTTAAAATACAAATACTTTATGAACACTTGGTGTGACTACTCTGATCTTTTTAAATCTCAGTTAATGTTTTTTAATATCCTTTTCCTTAATTTTCGTATGGAATGAAAATATCTGTCATCGTGTCACCCACTTGTTGAAATGATAGCATTGGCTACCCAAAGCAGTTTCTAGATGTGGCCTTTGTATGAATGATAAGGTTCTAAATGCAAGTATCCCAGGGAAGTGGGGAATGAGGAAGAGAACTAATCTTCTTTTGGGGGGTTGAGCTGTTTTCTGGTGGGTTCTTTTTTTTAAGTTCTGTAAGGCCTTCATAATGTTTCTTACTTTTAAGTTATATCATCTGAAGTTTGATATATTTTAGATAAATTGTTCTAGAAACAGTTTTAGACCTCAAGTGGAGTTGGCTTTAAATAACCTGTTTTGCACATGGCTTCAGCTAGCATCTCTTTTCTCATACAAATTTTTTTTGCATGAGACAAGTAGGCTAATAAAATACATCAAGAATTGGCAAAAATCATTCTTTGAAAGGCTGCCTTATTTGCAAAGCTTAAGAAAATCAATTTGTTTAGACCTACTAAGCTGGCTGAAGCCTTTGTTGATTTTTATTCTTAGGTTAAAGTACTGTGCAGCAGAACTCCCGTCATCAGTCATGTTTGAAGTGCTGATGCTTTTGTGGACCCTAGTCTGTTTGTTGCCATGGAACCAGACTTAATTCTGAAGCAGGAGGCTTCTCAGCACTTCAAAGCATAAACTTTTGTTACCCATTCTGGTAGCTCGACTGCTAACTCAAACAAATGCTGTCCTTCAGCCTGGAAGGGAGCACAGTGGAACAGGCACATTGAGACCCCACTCAGAGTAGAATGTTTAACCTCTTCTCAACTTTTCTTATCCAACAAAGCAAAGCCATGTGTCCAAATTCTGTTCTAGTGTATCTGTGGTGGTTTTGCCAGTGTTGCAGAAACTAGTACTCACTAGACTGAGCTTTTTAACCTGACTCTTGCAGGTACATTGAATGCCTGGAAACAAAGGCTGTCATTACTGCCTTTTAAATGGGGAACAGATAATCTTGGTCACTGGGTGATGTCATTGTAAGAATACAAGGATTAAGTTCAAACTAGGTGATCGGCTTTGAAGTTCCAGGTGCTCAGTCTGTAACCTGACCTTGAATATCCTCCTCTTTGGCATCCACTTCTTGCTCTGTTTTGGAAACAAGAGTTGCCCACTTTTTGTCTGTACTTGCACACCACACCCCCATATTTTATGCATCTGTCTCATGTCATGAGACCTGGTGGTGAGTTTCACAGGTATGGAACAAGCAGGGAGCCTCAGAGGTTGTTCTGTGCCACAGGGAGTACTATTTATGTTTATGCTGTCAGCATTGTAAAGGTTCAAAACATGCCGTTGCTAGTTTTTGTTGGTATTTGTAATCTTCTATCCATGGGTTTGAAAACTCCCTGTTCCCTGAAGTTCCTGTGGGCTCCTTGGATTCCCAGGATTTATACCAGTACTGAAGTAAATTAACCCAGGCCTTGCATTGTTTTGTTTGAATGTAGCTGCTTTCTAGAGGTCTTCCTAACCAGCTCACCCTGTGCTCTGTACTGGGGTTTGTGTGCGGTGTGAGATGAAGAGGAGGCATTTTGAATAGTATTGTTAAAGACCAGCTTGCTGAGCGGGAGCTTCCTAAAGGAGTTTGTTACAACTGCTGCAGCGGTGGGTATTAATGGAGCCCTGGAAAGGAGTGTGTTCTTAGCACTGCACTCTGTGCTGAAAGTTGTGGCTCAGTCTCGCAGGTTGAGTGCATGAACTTCACTTTAGAGAACCAAGGGTGAGCCATGGCAGGAGAAAGTCAAATTGCCTTGGCTTTGATCAGTGGCTGGCACACGGTGTATACAATGTGGAATGATGAGACCTGAGTGCTTTGTATGCAGCCCGATGGTCATGGGGTAAGGCTGCAGTGCAGACACTCAGCCTTAATCTGCAGGTTTAGCTCTTTGGGGGCTTCTCTGGGTAATAGGATACAGGTTTGAACCATTGAGAGCAAAGATGAGTCAGCTTAATTTTTTGCACAGGTTGTTGATATTGGGTAAAAGGGAGAAACCTTGCTTCTTGAAATGGCACCTGTGCTTGTACTGAACCCCATCTGGCCTCTGAGGATCTGCTAATTTCTCTGATCTTATCAGAGTAAACTTGGCCTTGACACGTCAGTTAAGATTTGTGGCTGCCTGTAGAGATAATACTGACAATAATTAGATGGCTCCGGTGCTTGGTCACATGTGCTTAAGCTACTTACATATCAGTAAGGGGTAAGTCTTTTGCAGTACCAAGAAAATGCTTAGAGAAGTAGTTGCTTTAGAATATAGTTATTTTTTGGCACTCTGTACATTTATTTTTCCTTTTGAGACTATATGCATGTGTGTCTGTGCACAAGGTTGCATGTTCCATGTCAGTTCTGTAGTGTGTTAATGAAGTTTTGGTTTGAGACTGCATTTACAAATGAGCTGTAGAAGAGATCAAAGGAAAAGGGAACCCTGTTGGCTCATTTCCTTCAGTCCTGGCACCTTCAAGATCATTTGGGAATGGAGTGCTCCTGCCCTGCCTCCTTGAGCACTATGGTGAAGAAAGTTTCCTGGACTGCTTCTCTGGCTCAGTTTGTGTCTTCAGCAGTTTGAGTATCCATAAGTTCTGGTTGTTTCCTCAGGCTGCTGGATGCATCTTTGGGTGTGGGCAGGAAGATCAAAAGTGAGAAAGAAGCCGCTTTCTTGCTTATGCACAGCTTTCCTCTTGAAAGAGCTTAAGGCACCATAGGTACAGTGCTCTCATTAGGCTCCAGGTTGGCATATGAAAATGAATTACTGCTCTGAAAGAAGCTGTAATGCTGACTGTTGACAAAAAAACCCGACCTGTTGGTTGTTTTAAGGTGTCACTTGTATCAGCTTTAAAAGCCCAGAGGTCTTTCACGTAACCATGAGTTGGAATTCATTTCCTTCGTTTGAATATACGCAGGAACTTGGTTTGAAAACTAGTGTGAGCAAATAACTTGGTGGGAGATTAAAGAGTTGGTGGCTTGTCTGCTCCTTTGCCTTATTGACCCAGAGCAGTATGGGTTAATGGGTTTTACCTTTGGACTTTACTTCTGTACAGTACTGCTGAAACTTTTTAAATGTGTGGTTCTTAAACAGCTTTGCTGAATCAGTAATGTAGTGATCTTACTGCGGAAGTTGCCCTTTTAATTTATCATTTTCAATTATCATGTTTGGAGACTGAGAATGAAGATTTTTATGCTTATATGGAGAGTGACCATAAAGGGGTTAGGACTATGTACAGTTAAATAATAAGCCATGCAGTTTGTTTCATTTTAATGGATTACAAGCAGTGTAAGTCTGTACTTAGTCCACTGCCATGGATATTGTCTGTTTTCCCAAGAATCCGGGTCTTCTTTCTTTTCAGGCTCCTCCTAGAAGTTTTTGATCCCAGTGTTCTAAGTGTTTGGATCTCAGGAAGCCTCTAAGGAGCATAGGGACTACACATGAAATAAAAGGCTTTAAGTAGAACATTACATTTTACTATTTGCAAAAAATCTCTGCATTTCTGGAAGAAAGCTTCTGGAGCAAGATTGGCATCCTATACCATACATAGAAGCATGTACCTGTGCCCTTACTTGTAATCTGATAAGAAAAAGGTCTTAAATTTCAAAATAGTAGCTACTTCTTTCAGTAACTGCTTTAAGTTTGAAATCACGTGAATTGAATGTGTTTGTATCACATCTGTACACCCATGTTTTGAGATTACTGGTCACGCATAATTTGGAGTTCTGAACTTAGGAATTAGGTCCATTGATGGCAAAAGTCAGTCATCTGTTAATGGATAGGACCCTTTTATCATGCTGTTTGTTGCTTTTA
This sequence comes from Leptocoma aspasia, assembly GCA_013399835.1. NCBI lineage: Eukaryota > Metazoa > Chordata > Aves > Passeriformes > Nectariniidae > Leptocoma > Leptocoma aspasia. The sequence continues at coordinate 69,201 of VXAX01005253.1, read as the reverse complement.
ATGAGAGGACAGCTTATTGTACTTCTCTAATTTTGGTGTTAAAAGAAAGGTGGAATGACAAGGAGCATTATAGTGTTGATTTCCCACTTTCATCTCTCCAAAAATGGGAATTCACTGACCACAGGAGGGAGGAAAAAATTACGAAAATAATTGCAATTGACTAATCTGAGATATTAGTTATGATGTTGTCTCATCTTCTGTGCAAGTTTCTGTTCAATGAAGCCTCTTAGAGTATTGACTGTTCAGGAGGAGACAGGCTGAGAACAGGACTGAAGTGTGTAGGAGGAGGAACAGAAAGAGCTGGATGCGCTGAGGGGGCAGATATAAGTTCACTGCTTCTAACCACAAATGAACAAAACCAAACTGAGCTGCAGGTGGAGTTGGCCAGAAGCTGATGGGAAGGACTCCAGAAACCCAGCCTCTGATGGAACCTGCAGGGTACCCAGCACAGGCTGCTTCCCTGGCCTGCTGTGGGCTGGGCTCCCAAGTGCTGTAGTTGCCTAGCCCCAGGATTCACTGCCCTGTTGGGGGCAAGAGAGTAATTTAGTGGCAGATTTGTCCTTCCCTGATACTTTATCTGGGTGCATTTCTAGCAAATTGTTGCCAATGACAGGCGGCTAGAAGGGCCGGGGAGAGAGGAGGGCAAACAAGCTCATGCTTCAGTGGTGTGGGAGGCAGCATAGGCACTGAGAATCTGTTTAACACAGGATGCTGGCAGCAGTATTCCAGCAGCCTGTGTGGCATTCAGGTGTGCTCATCTGAAAGGTGCTTCAGTCTTCACAGTGTGGTTTTGGATTGTTCTTATTTGAAAGCCATTCTGTCGACTGGAACTGACAGACTAAAAGTCCTCTGCCCACCTGTATTTACTATCACTGTTCTGTGTGAAACAGAAGAAATCAGCAGAATTTTCTGAAATAAACATTCTCTCTCAAAGCAAATCTTCCACAGGTGGAAAGTTGGAATTCTACAAAGGTAACAGCCTTTACTTTTGATGAAGGTTGAAAATTGTGTGATACAGTTTTCAGAATTCCTGTCTTATTCAGAGAATGAAGTTTTGAACTTTGTCATGTGGCCTGTTCTCCACTAGGTGTTGAACTGAAGCTGTCTAAATTAATTACAATCCTTTCCCCTTTTTGTGTGGGATAATGTAACTCTTTACAATTACAGTTCTTTTAGTTCTGCCTTAAACTTTTCACTAAATTTTGAGATGTGGCTCTTTTGAATAAAGGGAAGTTGCTTTAGTAGATTAACATCTTAGTTTTGCTGTTGAGTAACTGGAAACAGTTTGACACAAACAAGACTTAAAGAGGCTTGTTGAATTTGTTCATTATGGAAGCTAAATGAAAATCTGCTCAGTGATACTTTGAGTTTTGGAGTTATTTTTTTTGTAACTGTACAAAACTATGCAGTAAGTGAGGACTTAATTTGGTCTAGTTATTACTTAAAAGCGGGTGAAATGTGCATGTTTCTTTTCTAGTGGCTGGTGGGAATCATTACAGAATCTGATACTGTCTGGTGAGTGAAATTTGTAGCATAGATGTGTGTTGAATGTTGCTTGCAGCATTGAGCTGTAATGCTCCCTCCACCCTCCCTTCCCTCGTGGGATCACAAGTCCTGGCAGCAAACCTGCTCCAACGTGGGCTCGTTATTCCAAAGGGTCATAGGTGCTGCCAGGAGCCTGCTCCAGTTCTCACAGGGTCAGTCTCCCTTAGGCACATCCACCTGCTCCACTGTGGGGTCCTCCATGGGCTGCAGGTGGATCTCTGCTCCATCCTGGACGTCTGTGGGCTGCAGAGGCACAGCTGCCTCACCGAGGGCTGCAGGGGAACCTCTGCTCTGGCACCTGGACCACCTCCAGCCCCTCCTTCTGCGCTGACCTCTGTGTCTGCAGGGCTGTTCCTCTCACACAGTCTCACTCCTCTCTTTTCACTGCTGCTGCTGTTGTGCAGCAAATTTTTTCCCCTCTGAACTGTTACGCCAGGGAAGCTACCACTGTCTCCATTGTACTCAGCCTTGACCAGTGGCAGGTTTGTCCTGGAGCCAGCTGGCATTGGCTCTGTTGGACATGGGGGAAGCCTCTGACTGCTTTTCACAGCAGCCACTCCTGTAGCCCCCCAGTGCCAAAACCTTGCCATGCAAACCCAATACAGCGCTGCACACACTTGCTTTTGAATAGAAAGAGTGAGAACTTCAAAAGTTTCTTCTCACAGATGTGCATGAGACTTCAAGAGCTAATTCAGATTAATGAAATTAAGCTCTGTTTTCATTCTGATTCACTGTCCCTATGAAGGTTTAGTGAATGGGTGAGTTAGATGGTCTTTGTATCTTCATTTAATTTGCAAGAACTTTCCTGATGTTTTTCTTTGTTAAAAGGAGCTGTGAGAAGTAGATGACACGGTGAATGGAGAGTATCAGCACAATTACTGCTGTGTGATGCTCTATCTCTGTCTCCATCTGAACAAAGTACTGTTCAGTGTTCAGCTGACTGAACATTTTCTTTCCTGAAAAATGCAATGAGCAAGGTGAAATTAGATGGAATAAAAATAATTTTTGCTCCTTGATATTTTGATTTATACAGTATCCCTTCCTGGGCTATCCCTTCTGTGGAAGAGTTGGAGTCAATATTAACTTTGGTTTTAAACACATTTTAAAAGGCTCAAACAAGAAATGGTCTGTTGATGTTTTCATCCTTATGTAGAATTTTATTAACAGAAATGGTATATGGAAACCGTAGATTTTCTGAATCCATTCCTTATTTATGTATTAAGCCTCTCTTTTTAGTCATTAAGTGGTTCCAAAGTTCTCCAGCCATATCAGAAGAATAATAATGAAAACCCTACAGTAAAGATTAGGGTCACCTACACCTTGGAGCTGACAGAATACACATAAGAACTTGGCAGCAGTTGGAGGTAGGACAAGGCATTGGTGCTTGGGCTGCCCTTTGTTGAGTGGGAGCCTTCTGCGAGTGTGGGATCTCAGAGCAGCTCGGGTCAGGAGGGCTTTCTGGAGCTGTGCCCCTGCTCAGTGCAGGGCTGGCTTCAGCACTGGAGTGTGTTCAGTTGTGAGTACATCCAAGCTTGGGGTTAGCTGCCCTAGACTGCACAATTCAGGATTTATATTCTGCCATTGTGATTTTTTTTTTGCTCCCCTTTTATCCATTTGAAACGTGCCTTGCAGCAGCTTGCTGCTTTGCCTCTTGGGGTTTTTTCCTCATTGCATCTCTGAGGATGGTCATCCAGGCTAAATGAAAACACCTTTCTCAGCATCTCTGCTTGTATGTTGTCGGCCACAGCACCTGGCCGTCATAGTGGTCATCCATTGGACTTCCTCTAGTTTTTGATCTCTTTGTTGTAGTCCAGGAGCCCCACACTAGATACAGATATGGTCTTGTAGGTACCAGGCAGAGCTTTTATTCACTTTTTCCTTTTGATCTTAATGCAGACAGGTCCATATTTAATCTCTATTGCTGCAAGGTCTTAGGGTTTGCTTGTTCAGGGTTCAGCTTTTTGCTTAGGATGACATTTCATGTATTCTATTTTTTTATTTGTGTGGTAATAGTGCTTTAAATCAATGAAGACATCTACTTTCAGATTTTAGGAATGGAGTTTTCAATTACTCTGATAATATGAGGATAACTGGGAATAAACCCAGCTAGAAAGGGATCATATAATTATTAATTATAGCTGGTTGATGCTAATATATTAGTTTGAAGTTGGACCTGAGTGACAGTCCTTTCTTGCTGAAACTCCAGTTTCTGAGAATTCTTCAGTATTTGCATGGTAGACCAGCACTGTGCATAATCCATGTGCAGAATAGTTCTTGGCTTGCTGCAACCAGTCCTAAAGCTGAACTCGCAGGGTTACTGCCCGATTTGTCTTTGTGTGTCTTGGATACGTCAGTGCAGTCAGCACTGCTTTGTTCCCCTGTAAAATGAGGGCAACCTGTAAGAGGAAAGATAAATGAAGAATACTGTAGTTTTGATGAATAGGTTATTAAACCCTGCTCTTTTTCCCAGAAATCTAGAGAAATTTCCAAGTTACCCTATTGCAAGCTATCCGGTATCCTATACTGCTAACTGATATTGTATTACTGTTTCTCTCAGCTGTGGAGGTCTTTTTTTTCCAGACCTGCAGGTATCTGTTACACTGTAAAGTGTTATTGGTTTTGATTCTTACTAAACATACTGGAATGTCAGTGGTTGAAAAACTTTGTTTATAAAATGTGGTAGGAATTTATAAAGCATAGTTCTGTGATTAGTTACTTCTTTAATAGGTAAGTCAACTTGTACGCTGTCTGGCTCTATTTCTGTTGGTTTGTTTATCCATAAACCAAGCATTGTTCTTCCTTCAGTCTGACCTTCAGCAATCTCCCAGAGATAAAATTCTGCAAACCCTGCTTTTGTATATACTTTTGGAATCTTATTCAAAGCATAACTTCTGACTTGTTTATGAAGGTTCCTCACCATAGCCAAAGTACTTGAGCTTTTATTGATGATGTTCTGTCTGTTGGTTGTTTTGGTGTATAGGTTGACTGAGAGGTGATCTGGGTTTGAGAGAAGGGAATGTAAGAACTGCATCTAGTGAATTATTTCTAGAAACCAGTGTTACTGGGTCATGGGTACCAATTGTTGGCTTTTCCCTTCGGAGAATGTAGATTTAGGGCATTTCAGGAGACTTTGGTGAGTCTCCTGACAGCTATGCCTTCTCAAGTCTATCAGTTCTCCAGTCATCATGATTTATGTGTCAGTCTCATTCCTCCACTAAGCAGGTAACAAAAATTCCTTTGACAGAATATGTTGCTGTTTTTTCAGGATATATTTTCTCAGTCTCTGGAAATTGTTTAAGTGAGTAAATTAGGAACATCTAGAGGTGAGAATTTTTCTTCTGTTTATTGGTAAGTTTCAAAAGTTATGATTAGTACGGAATAGAAAAGGTCTTTGGAGGATGAGAAGAAAAAAATATTGTTTTTGGGAGTGTTTCCTAGATAGTGTTAATTGAATTAATGCCACATCAGATAAAGTGGCTGGACATTTTTGCTGACAATGCAGCAAATACTTAATAAAATTTATCTTAATATATATATTTTTCTGCTTAATAGGTGCTGTACATTATTTAAAATGTCTTGTTTCAATGTAGTTTTCTGGATGCCTTGTGGAATAATGTCTGTGGAGACGTCTCTTACAGTGCCTATGTGCTTGGTGTGGGTTTACCTGGTTCTTATGATTAATGTCTGCTTACTTATCTAAAGTATATACATGGACTTAGCCTTGGATAGGCTGAAGGGTTCAAGACCTTGGTGCTCTCTCCTTGTGTAGTTCAGAGTTATCAGGGGAGTTTCAGGTCTTCCTTCAGAAGCAGCTGAAATGAACTTTGACTTGCCTCTGTTTCTTTCTTGCTTCTTAAGAACACGTGTGAGTCTAATACACATTTGAAAAATTGTCTTTCAAGATAAAATTGTTCTACAGAACTGAACCTTTTGAACTTTCTCCACTGTCCTTATTTTGCATCTGTTCTGCCCAGATTGGTAAGTCCTTCCAGTAGTTAATTTGCATGACTATTGCACTTGTTTTATTGTTTTTTATTGGACTTAATTGAAAGACTAATTAAAATTGGCAGCATGCATCTTGAGAGCAGGAGATGATGTGTGTATTTTTAAAACTTGTAACAAAAATTTACTTATGTTTTGTATTTGCAAATTAGTGTTGGTTAAATGCAGGTAAGAAATGGCATCCGTTTGCATGAGCTGGGTCAGTTTCTAGACAATTTTCATACATGTTTCTGTACCCTAATTGTCTTTTTAAGAGTAAGGAACGCATTTACTTGTAAATGTAATCTCTATGCTAGGTCAGTGTTAGTCTACCACAGAGCGGCATATGCCGTATCACTTTTCTGTTGCTTGCAGTTGTGATTCTGTGCTGCATGCCAGTAGTTCAAGTACTGCAGAACTTCATCTAAGGAGCCCTGGCAAAATAGTCACATCAGTAAAGTTGAAATTCAGATTTTCTGAATAACCCAAGTGCTCTAGTTGTAAAAACTCCTAAATCCTAAGCTCCTCTACCCTTTTGTTTCAGTAAACTGGTATATCTTGGGCATTCTGGTAAAAAGATACTGTGTGTTTCCTGGAAGATCCAGAGGGATGTGTGTGTGCTTGCCTTGCTCAGCTCCACCCTCTGACAGCTCCTGTGGGAGCCCATCCTTTTTTCCTGTTGTTTCAGTGACATGTGCCAGAGAAACAGTTCCTCGACTCTGGTGGTACCAAACTTCAGAGGTATCTGAATGGGCTCAATGTTGAGCCTGCCTGGCTTAAGGCTTTGAGACTTTTCAGAAAGGAGCTTTGCAGCTGACTTGAAGACTTGGAGTAAATTGGCAACAGAAACCATGGCAGCACTGTCTCTGCTGCTTTAGTGGATAGGTTTGCATGCTGAACAGGGGGGATGTGGTGGAAGGTAGTGACCTCTTAAGAGGTCGCTTCACAAAGTGACTAACCTTGCTTGGAACAAAGCACAGCTGAAATGTGGAAAAAATGAATAGCTGAATGCTTGTGGAGCTGCTGTTCTCAACTCCTCACAGGGCAGTAATTGCTGGCAGTTGTGTTGCAGACTTCTTGTCTTTTTGGAAAGAGAATTGCACAGAACTAGATAAACTTTCTGCTTCAGTGGTGATGCTGGATTTTTTTTTAAAAGCAAAAGCTTGAAAATGCTCTAACAGATGCAATATGGATAGGCTTGACTTGATTACTAATATCCCTAGAACCACGTTTTTTAAATTTGATTCAGGCTTCAGCCTGATCATGACAGCACACAAGCCTACATAAAGAGTGGCAATATACACATGTGCAATACATATATTAGCAGCTATTTTGTAAGTTTATTTTAGCAGTGCTTAGAGAACCAAAATGGAATTGTTTCTTAGGTTTTATTAAAAAATAACATTTTCCTGACACTGCTAAACTTGCCTCTTGGTAACTTCCTCTTATACCCACAGAAAAGGCAGCTGGGCAGATCAGTATAGAGTGGTGATGCAATATCCTTATGTTCAAGCAAAAGATTGTTCCATCTCTGACCTGTACCACACGATGTTCTTTGTCTGTAAAAATTAACTCTGGACTTAGATTTAAATTCTCTTCAGGTAGGTAATCTCTCTCCGCAGCTCAATTAAAATAACAAGGTTAAACCATTGTTTGGTGCCCAATACTGCTTTTTAGAGGACTGTGCAAAAGCAACTTTCTAATTGAAATCTGATCTCAATTTAACTTCTGTGCTTGGCTTTTCTAAAATAAGCAGCTGCAGATACTTAGTGTAAAATAGTGAGCACCTACAACAGGAATGCAGATGTAGTCAATGACAGTTTAATGACTCCACACTAATGAGACTGCAGACATCATCTGCATCATGTCAGATGTTCTTGTTAATATCCCTATTGTAAATAATAATAATGTGTTCTAATAGTTTTGAAGAGGACAGTGAGACTGAACTAATGATGAGTATGTAATCTTTCCTTTCAAGGCATGTCAGCTGTTTTTGACCCTCAAGATCTCAAATTTATTTTTGTCATCTTAAAACACTTGTAATGAAGCTTTGACATATTTTACCTTAGAATTTCTGGGCTCATCTTTGGAGTAAATCTGTTTGTTTATGGTTTTGTTTTTTCAAATAGATCAGTTTTGCTTCTTATTAACATGTATTTTCTGTGAGTAAGATCTCCTTAAGTTACCTTTAGTGTGGAATTTTTCTTAGTGAATTTGTTCAGAAGTGAAATGGCTTAGTGCTTTTTTTGAAAATCTGAGGGAGCTGTGTAAAAACAGGAGGAAAGTGATTCCTTTTTGTGCTGTAGCAGCAGAAAAATGAAAAGTTTTGCTATGAGTTATTTGCTCTGATATATATATGGCAGAAAATTCCTCCTAAGGCAGTTGCATATTTTAAGGGTTTACTTTCAGTTCAGGAATCTCAAGTAGTGGCTTTATCAGGACCCCGTGGTGTTGTCCTGATTTATTGCAAAGCTCTGAAGAAATTGAACCAGAGAACATTCCAGAGTTCTTTTTAGTTTGGTTTTTTTTTTCTGCTAAAATTTTCTCAGCATAGGTGCAAATCAGGTGAGATCTCTTCTGCTCCTTTCATGGCATCCTGTCATAAATTACCTTTGGTGTGTTTCAGTCTGGGGTAGATCAGGGTTTAATGCTGTGTGTCCTCAGTCAAAGCAAGAACAGGTTGTAGTTTGCTGTTTTACATCTGATTGTGCTGATTTGTGGCTGCTGATAATGTTAAGCCTTTGGGGGATTTTGAGACTTTTTGGAGTTTGTAAAGAGTGTGGACACCAACCAAACACTGGGATTTAGGCCCAGACAGTGTGTGGAGGAAAAGGACAGTACAGAATGAAATTTGAATATTGACCGTGCCTGCTGCTTTCAGTTCAATATATATATATTTTTTTTTTAATTAAAAGTGAACTGGAAATCCCTGACATAGTACAAAGGGAGGAAGAGATGCCTGGTGCCCTAGAATGTAGGGATAGAGAAGAGTGAACTGAACAAGTGCTGTGCCATCTGCTAGATAAGCTGTAGAACAGATTATTTATTATGATGCTACCTCTAAAGGGAAAGTAGATAGGATTGTGGAATTGAATTGAGAGGAAGTGTGTGAGATTGGCTTTTCAGATTTAGTTCATTTTACGTAGGCACTTACAGCAGAGAGCTGTTACAATTTATCATTAAAATTCATCTTTATTTTGCTCTGAGGGTAAAGGCCTACTGCTGTTATTGAAACCCCTCAGTTGTTGCTTGTATATACACTTGCGCTAGCAACCTCTAATGTGGATAGAGACAGAGAGAAAATTGCCTTTAATTTTTGTGTTATTGCAGTGCTAATGAAGTGTGGTGAAAGCCTTTTACTTGCAAAAGGATTTGAATGTGCACAGAACTGTCACAGAGATGTGCCTCCTTACGGGGCTCTTCTGGTGGCCCTGGCTAGAAGTTCTTGTTTTCCCTGAAGATGGTTTGGAGTCTGGAATTTGCATGCTTCTGAAATAGTAACAATCTGAAAAAAAATTCTTTTGCAAGAACAGCCAGTCTGTCTTGCATTGTGTATCCTATTTACACACTGTAGATTTTATTATGTTATTTCTGCCATGCTTTCCTTTTTATTCTTAGATACATTTTAGAACTTGCTTGATATTTCTCCATTTTAAATGGCCTAAATATATAAATTAATCTCTTATCTGCCTGTCTTTATATTTTATTTCCCAGGTCGCTCTTTCAAATGATGGTACAGGTCCATCCTCTCAGGCTTTAGTTACCTTACAATCTCTGTGTAGCTGAAAGGGGTTTGGAGAAGTAGAGTTACTGCTTAGCTTTGACATCACTTGTAATTGACTTGTGTGGTTTCTGTACATAAACACATTGTTCTTATCTTTTAATATGATAATCTGTTCTTGGTTTGAATTTCAAGGTAACTGTACCCTTGTGATACAGAAGCACGTGATGATTTGTATAAATATATGCATATTTAAGGATGGCAGTGCATACTATTAACCTTATAATATATTTCAGCACACTTTGATGTTATAACCTTAATTGTTTTTCACATATGAAACATATCTCTTGTATTCCAGCAGTGTTATCTCTGTTTCTATGGTTATGGTATTTTTCGTGGCATCTAATACAAAGTGACCAGGAAAACCAACTTTTTATTGCCTAGGTTGTTCCTGTTGCATACATATATTCAGCTTTTCCAAAATGTGAAACTCAATGTAGTTTTTTATTTCCCAAATAATCACACCTTTTATGTAAGAAGCAGTCTGTACTTGATGGACCAACACACAGGGCATTAAGGTAGTAACTGTAAGGAAAACCAGTAATGTCAGAATGGAAGCATCTGTGATTAGAAGGGTTGAGGCTGCCTGCTGATTGCAGTAGCAAAAATGCTTTTGTCTCAGTGGATTATTTTTTCTTTTAAATGAGTGAGCAAAAAATGATAGTCAATTTCCAGAAAAACCTGTCTTGAGGTGAATAAATAACAGAACTAACCTGGACATGTTTGAATATGTGATAAACTGGACAGTAGGACAAAAGAAAATTTGTTGCTTTAATAATGCTGCCATGCAATGGAGGTAGAATATCTGTGCTCTTGGAGGAGCTGAGTGCTATCAAAAGCATGAAGACTGGTCTGTACTGCATGTCCAGTGTTGGAAAAAGTAGTTGTGGTGTTAAGATGCAAGTCTGGCAAATTGCTTTATGATTAAAAACTAACAATGTCAATAAAACAATCTAATTTTTAGTGGCTTTATGTCTAGCTTTGTAACTGTTGGTACAGTGTTCAAGCTAGTAAATATTAGACATTTCAGAGAGACTCCAGAATTAATGTGTTTTGATAGCTACTTTTAAGCTTATTTAGAAAAATAATCTTTTGTGAAAGCAGATCAAATACAGTAAAAGGGTACTATGTTTCCAAGGTTTTTGTGATTTTTGGTAGTAATGTGTTGTAACAGGTGGGTAAAGAATGTTTGTGCAGCAAGAGGTTTAGTGTCTTAGATATTTTTTAAAAGAGTGAGGCTCAATGATCTCCAGGAATGCTAAAAAAAGGCATCCACTTTTAGAAAGTTGGAAAAGAAACCTTTTTTTTATCTACTGAAAGTTATAATTTAACAAAGTTTATTGCCTGGTCTGGTAATAACACTGCATGATGTACCTTTTGAAGCTGGGAAACAGTGTCCGTCAGCACAACCACAAGAGGAGTTGGAATATTTGATAAGGATACGGAAGGTTAACAAATGTTCATCCTTCTTTTTATTATAATTAATAATCTATTTTTCTAAATAAAACTTCTTTTTTTTTAGAAATTTGTTTACCAGAAAGCAGAGTGCAAGATTTGAAAAACAAAATGATGTGCGATGGAAGTTGTTTGGAAAAGTACCTCTTGGAGAAAACTTACAGAAAGACCCAAAGAAAATACAAAAGGTATTTGTTTAATTCTGAGTTTAAGATTAATGGTGAATGAAGAAGCCAGTTAAGTTTATGATCTGTATATAGGACTGTGCAGCCTGTTTGTTTGAGTGGCACACAATTTCAGTACCGGAAAAGGCTCTTCGTTGAAATTTTACTTCTGTTACAACAGTGCTGTTCAGAAGAATGTGTTCTACTTGGTCATTACACTGAGTATGTGAGGCATGAAGTGCCTTCCTTAGTGGGTCATAAGAGAATAAAAAACCTAAGTGAAACTCACTTTTTTCCAACGTTGTTGAAAGCAACATTTCAGAGAACTGGTTCTACTACAGGTGAACCCAAGCTCTTGGCTAGTGAGTCAGATGATTTGCCTTTCCAATGGGGAAAATCTTGTGAAATGCAGCTATGTGGTCAGTAGTTCATGAGCTGCTCTTTCAGTGACAAGAAAACAGCCTCTTTCAATCTGTCTGACTTGATATGAGATTTATGAATTGCCTGTAGCCTTTTCATGTTTGGAGCTTTTTCTGTATTTCAGTTGTCACTTCCTTGTTCACACAACTGTGGGTATAGTAATGTTTGCATGGAAAGAGACCATGTAGTAAAACTTCAAAACTGGCTGCTGTGTGTGAATTCTAAATGCTGATTTGAAGGATTGTGCTGCTTAATTCAGGGTAAAGTATTCTGGAAATCCACACGTCATGTGACTGTTCTTAGCTGTAGTTAGGCTGTTAAGATGAAATTGAGGCAGCTTTTTGAACTTGTCACTCTACTCAACCATTCAGACTTTATCTACAGCTTGTCTTGTCACAATTAGTCGTTCTGAAGTGTTCACCAAAGATTTTTGATGACAAAATGGAAGAGGCTTAATAAGTGCAGTACTCTGACATTTAGCAGTGTATTTTATTGTAGTGCCTGTTCTTTAATAAGTGGGTAAATAATTTATTAACATTTTGTGGTTGTTGCTGGTACAGTGAATATTTTTCCTTTTCATGTAAACTATCTTGCATTACAGCTTTGAATCGTTGTATTAAATTTGTCACAAAACAATCACTATTCAATTATTATGTGGTATGGCATCCAGCCACTAGTGAGTTTCTGTCAAAATTGCAGTCTAAAACAATTATCTCCAGGGCCTCTTGGGTAATAATAACTAATCCTTCCTAAATGATTTGGTGCTTTTTTGAAGTTATTTTTGACATGTAGACTTTAAGTCCCGAGTAGTGCTGTAAGTCACTAATGGAGCCTCACCAGCATCTAAAAGCACAGCCTGATTTAGGTGACCCCTCACCAAAGCAATGGTCAGACAGGCTTTTTGAGCACATGAGCCTTTTCTCAAGCCCTGTAAAAACTCTTCTGACAGCACTCACTTGTTCAGCAAGTGTATATACAACATAGCATCATACTGTATTTTAGCAATATAGGAATTAAAATCACTTCAGCTAAGATTTTGCTTGTCCTGTTTTTAACACTGAAAATACATGTGAATATTAGTCTTCTGATGAAGAAGCAATACTGGTATATGCTCAGGTTGGGTTGCTTTACTGGGTCACTGAGAGCTTTTGTACAGTTTTTAACCAGTTAAATGTTTTAAAACTTAGAAGCTGTCAGGATGAGTAGTCTTGGAGAAGCTGGAAGTGAATTTGTAATGGAGGTTGCATGATCAATTTTTTATATCCATTCTCTTTAGGAATTCTGCTCGAGCAGAACTGGTTATGCCAGTTGCTTTTGCAATTGGTGTTTGAAAATGCACTAAGTCAGGTGACAGCACCTCACCAACAACAACCAGTGAAGTTAAATTCTCTTCTCTCCCAGTATAACTGAGCTAGGCTTTGCAGACACTGTTTCTTTTAGAAACTCCTTTCAAGCTTGCCAAGCACAGATGTAAATACCATTTATCTGCAACAACTTCTCTCCCCCCAGTTTTGTTAGTGAATGCTCTTCAAAAGAAATTCCCTTAAAAATTCAAGAAGAGGTAACCAGCATATCATTTGGTTGTCTCTCTCATGTGATCTGTCTTCACAGAACTTGTTTGCATGTGGCCGGTCAAGATTTTGTGTATTAAAAGAATAAGGTATACAGAGGAAAGCCAGATTTTGGCTATATCCTAAAGACATGTTACAGCTTTCTTCCCCTGTGAAATTAAATGACTTTTTTTTTATAGTATATTTATTTTAATTTTCTTTTCTAGCAAAATCAATTTTTACTCAGCAAGTTTTGGGGCTTTTTCCCCTTCCAAGTGTGCTTTGACCCTATGAGGGTTGTACAATTTAACTTTCACTATATGAATTCAAGTAAGAGCTCAATGGATTTTTTTTTTTTTTAAGTTTGAGTATTGGTAAAATTCAGCACATATAACACTTCAGGCTTTTCAAGTACAATCTTTACTCAAAAATTCAGATCTGAATGTTTTATGATCTCATTTGCTGACATTCCATGTGGGAATATTTAAAAATTTTAATGGCAGTTCTTTATTAATTAAAAATAACTGTGATTTTTAACTTAGGGATTGTAATTTTTTTTTGGCTCACAGGTGACGCTTTGTTATAGGATGAACAGCAAAGCTTATAACATTACTGTAGGAAAAAATTCATAAGTTGAATTGTGTTAATTATAATTCAATTCAATTTTCACTTGATTTAAGCTGTAATCCTGGTTGATGAAGTGATTCTATCAAAGTCTGTTTTCTTGGATCTGTTAGATGGAAAAGAGTTTCAATACAACAGCACCCAGCAAGAAATATGGAAAGAATTTACTACAACTCATGCTTTAAGCAGACAGTGATTAAGTCTCCCGTTACAAGCAGTGTGTTTTCTCCAGGTTAAAAAAAGCCCAGAGCAGAGCAGAGTGCCCAGAGTGCTGATGTGTGGAGGCTCTGGTGCAGCTCCACGTGCCCGAGCAGTGCGGGTGGGAGCTGTGCAGCGTGGGGAGCTCTGCCCGTGTTCCGCATCCACACATCTGCAGCCTCTGCTGGTGGCCAGCAGTGGCTAAAAATACAGAGCTTTTCTGAGCCGTGCTTTACTGCATTCCCATAGCCCATTCGGGGCCTTTGGAAGGGAAGTGGTTGGTTCAAGCCAGCTGCTGGTTGTGGCAGGAGCTAGAGCTACAGCTTTGGGTAGAGCACTGTCTTCTGTTTGTGTGGAGTTTGTCTTTGAGCAGCCTGGGTAGGCCATTGTGACTGATGGCATTGCTGCCAATAGGGTGAGTGTTTGCACATAGGCTTCACTGCCACTTTGAAGCTAGAAACCATGTAGTGCGTTTTTTGTGTTCTGCATGAGAAGTCCAAGGGTGTAAATGAGTCACTTCCCATGTTCTCCGCTGTCGGGTTCATTTCTATTTGTCAGCCTTCAGAAAGGCAGGATTTAGATCTGCGTGGCACAGTTCCTTTTTTTAACAAGAAGCAAGTGTAGTGTAAGAAGGTATAGTTACTGTGGTTAGTCTAACCTATGCCTATTATTGTTATATTCTCTGGAAATAAAGGTGTAACTAACTTCCTCACTTAATAATTATAACCCAAAACTTGCAAGTTGCCTTAATGCACTGCACTTTTGTGTCTTTCCTTCCGATCCAGTTACAAATACCTTTATTTCATTGTAATCATATATAAAGGGCGTCTGACTTTTGTGAAGGTAAATACAAATAAGTAAAGAAAAGAAACCTATTATGTCAATGATGATGTCCTAAAAAGTCTTTTCTTTTTCCCCAACAAGAACAGTAATAAATAGATCATTCAGCAATTCCAACAGGCTGTATTAGTCTACAAAGAGTATATTGCCCTTGTTGTGTCTTGAAAATCACCTGCCTAAAACAAAAATACTATCATATTTAAACAGATAAAGCAAGAGTAGCAGCTTCCATTCACAGTAAATGAAAGTGTGATTTAATACTATGTCAGGACAATTGTTCCTGAGTATTCTAGTAATAAAAGCATTTAATATGACCCAGTCAGGTATCACAATCTAGCTGAGTGTAGCTGACAAAGTGCTGCTTTTGATGCTGTTGGAACTTGTTCCCCTATGTTAACAACATGTGAAAGTACAAGCATCAGACTAATAGAAAACAGTAAGCTTTGAATATTGGTTTAAATAGCTATGACAAGCTACAAAGTGTTTTTGAAAGGAAGTGAGAGGTTTATTCTTCCTTTTCCAGATTAAAAGCTTTTATTTTAGCTTTCTTAGTCTCTAGAATGCCTAGTAAATTGCAGGGATCAAAAGTCCTGGAATCTGGAGGGATCCTGAAGAGGTGTAGCAGGTAGTGTTGGAGGATAAGTATCTGCTCTCACGAGTAAAGATACAAAATAGAATTATAAGCTTGGTTAGTTGGTGCTGCAGTTACAATGTCAGCTGCTGGTCTCTGCTGCAGGGTCCATTTCAATGCTGGTGGTATGTTTTGGGGGAAGTGCAGTAACTTTGAAGTTGTTCTCTTTGTCTCAATAGGGACAGTTACTTTGTAGCCCAAGTTGATACTTAGCATTAACTGGAATAGGAATGCTGATAGCACAAGATTATTTTTAAATGCAGGAAGCCACAAATTCATGGGAAAATGATCGACTTTTAAGTATCAAGTACACAACTCTTTCTATCCCCAAAATTTCAGATCTGGAGATTATAACTTTTCAGGACAGCTGATAGATCAGTGGAAGTTTGTTCTCATTTGTGTTAAATAAGAATTCATCATGCAACTGATATTTGTGTGTGTTCCAGTGCTCCTAGAAAGATACTTAAGAACTTACTTCTTTGTGTGGTCACTAAGCTTTTTCCAATGTAGTAACCTTCTACTAGCAACACACAGGAGGCTTTCAGATTCCCCTCTTCCCCTCATGGGTTTTTGAATGAAAATAGATGTCTGTAGAGAGCAAGCCTGGAAATAACACTATGTGCCTTTGGTTGTTGCATTGCACAAACACTTGGCAAAGCATTGCTGTGAAGCAAAGCTGGCAATAAATTTTTGAAAGCAGGTGTGTAGCCCCTAAATATTGTGGTGGAACTGCCCATTCTAACTGGAGACTGGCAGATTTCCATTGCTGACATGTAAAATTGAGAAAGCTTTGCTAGACTTCATTGTGCTAATTGTGTGTTAAGCAAAAGCAAGCTCCCAAGACACTCGACTCGAAGGTTTTCTTTGTCTGTCTTCCAGTTTATGCATCTCAAACTTCATCTAAAATTAAAGAATGGGGCTAGATACAGGTTTTGAAAGGCTAACTCTTACCATGCTCGCTAGCAACAACAAACCGACCTGAAGTTCTTTAGCTCTGCAAAATGAATGGAGGTACTGCATGTTACTGGAAGCCCTGAAGATATGGATGTAAGGATTTTGACAAGCCAGACTGGTGCTTTTTCCTGGAGTGTCTTTCTGAAGGAAGACTAACCAATTTTATGTTCTCATTCTCCTTCTTTCTCTGAGGACTCTCAGTCCAATTTTTTGCCTTGATTTTATTACAAATTTTTCATACCTGTTAGTATTTTCTCTTAATTTTCTTGTGCTCTACTGAGAAGTTGTCACTTGAGCATGACAAAGGTCAGTGGAAACAGCTTCATGAATATTAAAGCCTGAAAATAGTCATCACTTTAAGCCACACTATGAAGGTGTGTTGCCCTCCTTCATATATTATATTTATATTTATGTGTAGCTTTAAAAACTACAATTTCTTCTTTTCAGGACTGAACTTAAATTTGTGAAGATGGTTGTATTCAGGAATATTTACATTTTGATACCCTTTTTTGTAAAATTAAAGAATGCACAAAGATTTGGACAAGTGATGAGAGAGAATATGGCACACAATCAGTATGAGTACAAAAAAAGCTTTCATTAGGCATGTAAGAAATTGGCACCAGTAATGGCTTCAAAGGTAATTTCAGGGATCAGAGAAGCAAACATGGGTGGAAAAAATCACTCAGAGGTTTTAATGCAGTAGACTTATTTCCTTATTTTTCTGTAATTTCCAAGGGCAAACAAGCATCAATCTTGAAGAAGTCAGAGACCCATAAAGATACCCAAGTCTTGATGAGGAAGCAGAAGGGAAATTAGCAGAGAGATTTGAAAACAGGGGAGAAATAGGATGTGGCATGGAGAGTCCTTTTATTTTAGTGTCTCTCAGAATGAAGGGGACAGTTCTGAAATTATCTTCAGCCACAGTAAGAAAGTGTTATTTGAGACTAGATAGGAAAGGTAAGTTTTCTTCTGCAACATCATCACTAATGTGGAATGTCAGAAGAAAAAGTTGCTGAGAGATTTTTTGGAAGGTTATGATGCTGAGACTATACAGATAATTCAGGTGGAAAGATCAGTGAGCAGGCATACAGATTACGTAAAGTTATGCTTTCACATGAGGTCCATATCTGATGGAATTCCAGTCCCTGGAAATAATGTGTATGGGATATGCTGAAAGCAGGTGTTTATAGTGTTTTATTCTGGCAGATGCTCACAAGAAAATAGCAGTAAAATAAAGCAACCATTTAGCTTGTATTCTCTTCCTCAGACATTTCCCAGATGCTTGTCCTGCTGGAGGCCTTTCTTGCAGATGTTTCCATTTGATTAACACTGCAGATAGTGTCAGTACTTAGGGAAAATGCACACATTTGTATGTGCAGATTAAATTGTGTCCTTTGCAGTGCTCTAAGCAGGAGGTTGTTGGTTTTTTGTTGTTACTGTGACTCATGTTGGAGTCACTTGTAACAGTACACTGCACAATCTGATTGAAGATCCCGCTTTTGACAGAAAAAAGCTGTTCTTAAGCAACATGGTTCATGATATGCTTTGTCTCTGAGTGCTTCAAATATTTTCCTTCCTTTTTCTTTTTTTTAATTGAAGCATGTCACTCTGTATAACCAAAACCCACTTAAATTATTTACATATAGCACAAACGAAATGTGAACCCTGAGGGTGAGAACCATCTGATACATAGCATGTTGAATGATTAGAGGCAACAGACTTTGAAACAGCAAACTGTTATTCTTTCTTGGAAGAACTAACCTGGCCTTGTCTATGCTTAGGTTTTAAATGTTCCTTAATCTAAATCTTGCTAAAAATATGATGTTATAAAAATATATATATGGAAAAATTATTAAAATAGTCCAGTGGCTGGTGCACAGGAGTGCAAAGCAGAGTATGTGGCTTCTCACTCTTTTGCTTCACTCATAACTTTCTGTAAGATGTATGGATTATTTTATTCATTTAACTTCAGTGTGATTGTGTGGGATCACATCAGTTGCCAGCCCAGGTTCTATATCCCCTGCAATCTGAAAGGAAAAGTAGAAGCTTCCCAGGGGAAAAGAGGCAAATTTCAGAGCACTTGAAATGATGCCTACAAATAGTGTGAGGTTTTCATCACAGCCTGGCCATAGAATCTTATCTTTTACATTGCTTAGGCATTCCTAATTTGTAAAGTATGGACCAGGAGAATACTGTGGTACTAAAGATGAGAAAGGTGTCCTGGTGGAAGATAAAACTTCACACATATGTTATTACAGCCAAGTTCTGTCGTGTCATTGCTATCTTCTGATCAGGTATCCTTTCTTTAATGTAACAGGATTAAACATATATGTATACACATACAGAGAGAGCTGTGTAAAGCAAGTAGGGCTGAAGGTTTTTGAACTACTAATTATTCACAGAACTTGGCAGATCACTAAAGTGTACAGGTTCAGCATGCAATTCTGATTTCTCAGGTTGTTAGATCAGTAACTAATAAATTAATTGCATTTCAGAATAGTTCTGTACTGGTTTTAAAATTATATAAAAAGCTTCCTAAGAAGTTATTTGAAAGTGTACTATCTGAACTCAGAAGTGTATTCTCTGTTAAGTTTTGAAGGCTAGTCTCATGAGCTGATCTTTGCCTGAGGTTTCAGTCTCCTTAAATTCTCTTTAATTATTGTGTATATATAAGGGTCTTCATTAAAATTATTACTTTAAGGCACGGTGCCACATGAAGAATCAGATCTTAGTTTCCCAACCCAAAGATCATCACAAATTTCATGATCTGCTGCATATTCCTTTCCTTTTTCTATCATGTTTACATTGCCCCACAGCAGGCATTGCAGAGTAACCAAACTAATGAAACAGAACAACAGGTGTGGTTTTGGTGGTATCACTTCACCAGCCCAGCATATTGGAAGTCACATGGCTGTGTAATGGTGGCACAGAAATGGTGTGAGGGCCAGAGAGGGGTGAGGGGCAGTGAAGTGCTGGGTGTGCACCAGCTGAAATTTGTCTGGTAAACTGTTTGATTTAGAAAAGGTAAGAGATTTCAGGTGGACATGCATTAGACAGTCATGAAACAATGGAAGGGAACATTGAAGCACTGTTGGAGGTAGTGGTAACACTTAAAAACCAGGAAAAAATAGTTTTCTTTTTGGTTGTGCAATTCTGGTCCAGTTCTTATTCCATATGCTGATTGAGGCTAGTGGAAAAAATAAAATGTAGTTAAATCTTGCACATAACCTGTGTACGTAGTCTCAGGTACTGTTGTAAATGCATCAACCTAAAATAATGACTGCTACCAGCTGTAACATGTGGCCAGCTGTGGTTTGAGTTACAGGGAGTGCTTTGCTTTTCACCCTGCAGTATCTTCCTGTGTCACCAAGCACCCCTCTCTCCCAGTCACTGCTTTGCAGAAGAGCTGCAATATCATTCTATTTTCAGTGTCAAAGCACAGACATCTATTGCAGGAATACCACTGCCCACCCAAGGGTGCTCTCCTCAGGAGCTGCTTTTTGCCTGTGTTAGTAGCTCTAACTTTGGTTATTTGGTTGTTTGATATGTGTGATAACTTAGTTTCAGATAGTTCATGAGATGAAGCGTTAGCACTGGAGCCTGTAGTGTTTTGCATGAGCTGTGCTGACTTGTGCCCTGCCATGAGATGTTTGCATGGCAGGTGTCTGTAACTAATTGGTGTTGGTGGGAATGGAGCCGAGATACTTGTAAACAGTGAGCTGTTGTGTATTTGGCACCCTATCGCTACGTCTGTGAAATAGGTGTGAAGTCACAGGTTGAAAACAATAGCTGATATAACACCTAGCAATTCTGAGAAAATAATATAACTTCTGCAAACCCATCCTTTGATAGCAGAATACTTAAGTGACTGGTTGTTTTCAGATCAGTCCTTGCTGATCATTTTGGGATTGAGGATCAGACTTTGATAAAGATCATGAGCAATTCACCCTGGCAGCTGCAAACCACAGTTAATGATATTTAAGAATATGAAATCCTTAGTGCAGAGCTGAGAAAATGGCAACAGTTGCAGATCAGTAGATAATATTTTAAAATGCAAATCTACCAAAGATGGAGCCACAGCAACTTGGGTGTCTCCACTGAGTTAAATAAGAGAGCCTTTGGACAAAGAAAAATTAAAGTTGATATTCTATCTGGATTGAGGCAAAATATTTAGCAAGAAGTAATGTTGAGGCAAAATATTTAGCAAGAGGTAATGTGGAAGTTGTCTGAACTGTAGAAGAGATTTATATATCTGTCTCTTAGAGCTGTCAGAGGTGGACATAGCATGAGTGGTACTGAAAGGATGCTTGTGCTGTAGGAAGTATTGCAGTACAACACTGCTGCTGTTCCTTCGGCAGTTGATGTAGGGATTGGTGAGTTTTAGCTGCTCTTCACTTCGGGCAGGTACCGAGGCTGTCTCAGCAAGGCACAGCAGCGGGACCCGGTACAAGCAAACGCCTGGCTTGGAGAAGCGGCAATGTGGGAAACCAGTGGAGAGAGATGCCAGTGTTTGAGGAATGCAGCTGCGTCCTAAATCAGCACCCGTAATGCTGAGCTGAAAAAGACTGCGGCTAATGCAGACGAGCTTGTGCGAGGTTTGGGTTGTCCGTCATGGACCCGGATCTGCACCGGTCAGGGCAGGGCTGCCGGGGCGGCCCGGGAGGCGGGAAGCGTGTGCCAGGCGGAGCCGTGCGTGCCCAGGCAGCGCTGGGCGAGGCGGAGAGGAGCGATGGTGTGCGGCGGCTCCGCGGGTGATTAGCGCGGCTGGCGGGGCGGGGCGGCCCGGCCGNCGGGAGCCAGGCCCGCGGTGCGGGGCGGGCAATGGGGCTCCGGCGCCGCCGCCAGTGAGGGACCGCAGCGTTCATGGTAAGCGGAGCGGGGCGCGGGGGTCGGGGCAGGCGGGATGGGCGGGCGCGGACTTGAACGGCTGTCGGTGAACCCGGCCTCGTCCGCTTCTCAGTCGCCTCACCGAGTCCGGGAGAGAGCCAGCTAACCGGGAAGGGGATTCTCTTTGTGCGAGGCGAGACTCCGCCGGGATGGAAGGCGGCAGCGCAGCTCTTGTCGGGTTCGGGGTGTCGGGTGTCGGGTGGGGGGCTGCAGGCTGGAACCTCGGCTGTGCCGGCCATCCCTCCTGCCCTGCGCTGCTGCCGCCCGTGGAGCCAGAGTCCCGCAGCCTGGCGTCTGCCGCTCCGGCGCCCAACATGAATATTTCATATTCGGCTTCGTCGGAAAGAGGCTGCTTTTAAACACGCAGGGCCAAAACAAGATGACCTTGATAAAGCAGTTTGTGTTATTGTACGTTCAGTTCTGCCGTGCTGCTGGTGCTTAGGGAGGCTCGGGGCGTGTGGGAAGTCACACAGCGCTCTCCCGGGTAGAGCAGTTGGTCTTCCAGCGATTGCCCTGTGTTCTAGAGGGTTATTTGCGTCTCTCGGTAGAGATTGTTGAGGATCCCTTTGTAGGTTGGCTTGTCGTTCTTGAAGAATCGCAGAGGATCACCACAGTCAGAGCTTCTTGCATCTTAACTGCAAAGCTGGCAGGTTCCACCCAGAATTAAACTTGGTTTCGGGAGGCGTGTTTCTGTGGGTTTTCTTTGTTTGGTTTGGATTATTTAAATCAGTGCTTTAATCTACAGCACGCTCTTATAGAACATCTTCAAACCCTAGTTAAGCTCTTGTGAACAGCTAAAGGTGAAACCTGGAAGGAAGCCTAAATGATTCCAGTGATAAGGCTGTATTTTAAATTGTAAACAGTCAGCTCATCCTAAATTGGTCCTAAAATTAACTTGCAACCGTATCAGGTTAGTAGCCCCTAATTGCAGCATAGCATTTAAACAGATCCTGAATGATTTGTACCTGTGAGAGATTTGAGTCTGGTTTAAAAGATAAAGCTTAAAATGAGCTATTGTGTAGCTCAGCCTATTGCAGTATGCCTGTATGTGCAAATACTTGTACTTGCTCAGTCAGCAGTTACTCTTAATATGAGTTTGTGGAGGCTTCAGTGTGCTTCATTGCTGTATCATACACTGTGGTCTGAAATTGCATTCTCTTCTCACTGGAGTAAAAAATAATTTTCATGAACTTTTATTTTCTGTGAATTTTGGGCTGTTTGGTTTTTGTGGGTTTTCTGCGGAGGGGGACTGGGGTGGGAGGTTTGGTTGGGTTTTTTTAATTTTCCCTTAATAGAAACCAGTCTTGTGGATAATATCACAAGAGGACTTCTTTATTCTTTTTTGGCTACCACTGAAAAGGATGAAATTGGTACAAAGGAATCATACTTGTAATCTGATCAAATGTGCCACTCCCATTTTTGTGCTGGTCTGGCTTTTTTACTGTAGGGTAGTGCTGAGTAGAGCACCAGTGAATACTTGCTGAAATGCAGGGTGGGCTTTGGCTCTTTTGAGAGCTTTGCGTAATTGTACTGATGTGCTGATACTGTAACTAGCCATCCATATTTAGAAGTAAAACGTTTTCTTAACAAAGAAATTCTTGCTAGGAGGCATATAGTACTGGTCTGAAGAACTTTGCTTAGCTGAAAGGGATTTCCAAATCAGTTGAGGTGTACAGAATAAAATCCCCATTGCAGCCCAGTGTGGACATTCTTTTCTCACTTTCCAAAAGCAATTTTGTTCTTCAGTTGGCTTTCAGTGAAAAAAGACCCTGAATATAATTTTCATACATCAAAATTAAGCAGCTTTTCTGGAACTTCTACTACAGTATACATTGAGTTCATATGTTTTAATGTCAAATTCTGAGATGCTCTAGGGAGTAAGAGAGGTTAATATTTGACTATGTTAATTTGTGAAAAATAACTCATTAAAAAATCAGTCTCCTAATAGAAACCAGGAGAAAGAAAAGCCATTTGCTTCATTCCTATCAGCACAGCTGATTTACTCTGCAGCTGGTGCAACTGAAGCCCAGTATGATGGTGCACTTAGACACCGGTCACTTTCAGGTGTTTGCTGGTGAAAGTGACCAGAGTAAGCCTGTGCTTTCTGAATATGCTCTCTATCTCAATACCTTTTTATAGTTTTTGCTTATTTTTTGCTTATTTTCTTTCTGGAGGTTTTTTTAGTGAATGGCTTTGTCAGCATGAGCACTGTCCCTTTACTTGAAAAAGCTAAGTACTAGTCTGTAGTTTTAAATGCATTTTCCTTGGTTCTTTTCCTTGTTTTCAAACTGATGTCATGCATAGCAGTATTAGCTGGTATTAATGAGCCAGACATTCCAAATTCATGACCATATTTCCCATTACAGCAATGTAGTCATCATAGGATTGATTGTTGAGGCAGTGCCCAGTTAATAGACAAGGAAAAATAGGGGTTTTCTGTGTACTGAGGACTGCACAGACAGGCTCTGGAGGCTGACCCGTGCCCATGAGTGCCATGGAAGTAGTTTGAACTAGGATTGAACTGTACAGCACAGAGTATAAGACCAAGGCTGTGTTGGTCCACATTTATTGCATCATGTCTTGGTTTCATCCATCCCCTTTTAGGCCTTTCTGGAAGGGATGGATCCCGTTTTAGTTGCTGAATGAACCTCATTGTGTTGGAAACATCGTATCTACTGCCTAAGGAAGTTTTGATGAAAGTTTTGATTGAGAGGTTGGGTTAAGAGAAAGAAAGCAGTACCATCTGAGGAACTCTTTCTGCTAGCAGGAAAAGGTCTATGACTGGAACACTCTTCATAGTGCTCATTGATAGTGTACATTTGTGTTTTTCTAAATTATATTTTAATAGGAATGGTATAAAAAAGCTGTGTATGAAAGCCTTTGAGTTTTGGAAGTGGCAAGAATCATTATAAAGTTGAATGTAGAAGTAACTACATATAATGTGGATGTGATTTTTCCATAGGACTGTTTGACCATGTTTGTTGTTTGTGTATCACTGGTGCTTTGCATACTTAATGTCTGCTGTAATACTTCAAGCACTGAAGTAGATGGAAGTTGTGTGAAGATTGTTTTATCCCATTAAGCCATGGTTTTAGTATACTTTTTTTTAAACCAGTGTTTGTAGGAAAAGTTAGAAAAAAGTGGTACCTGAATGCCAAGTCCTCTCCTATAGGTCAGGGTGATGGAGTAATTAAGGGTTGAAGGGCCTCTGAGGGGCTGACTCTCCTCTCAGGACAGAGTCTACTTAAACCAGCCTCTCAGGGCTCATCCACCTGGACTTGGAATGCTTTCAAGGTCAGGAGTTCCGTCACATCTCAGGCAGCTTGTCCCAGTGCTCGCCTCCTCTCCCTACAAACCCTTTTCCTCTGGAGGCTGAGCAAGCCTGGTTCTCTTGGCCTCTCTTCATACGGCACTTGTTCCACACCCTGACATCTCAGTGCCTCTTTGCTAGTCTTGCTCCAGTGTGTCAGTGTCTGAATACAGACACAGGCTAACATGTAATGCTCTATTGTGATTTAGGATTGTGCAAGGCATTGTACCAAGTGTGGACTTTCTGTCTAACACTGATTTTAACTTTTTTTTTGTCTCCCCATTGTTGAGCTGTTGCATATGAAAACAGCTTGCATAGGAGAAGTCTTACAATGAGATTTTAAGGCATGGAGCTTGTGGTAATTTTTGACTTTAATTTCAAAACCGTGTAAGTGAAAAAAAATTTAAATAGGTCCTATTTTTGTACCTCAGATAGGATCTGCTGTTTGTAAACTCCTTCTTAGTAATACTTTGTAAAAGTAGGCTGTCAGCCAGAGGAACTTAAAATGTTTTTACAAATAGACGGAATGGAAAAAACCATCAAGATTCACTCCTGAACATAAATTTTGTCAGCGTTTTCAGAGTTGAGGTTGCTCTAGTTGAAAAGCTTCAAAGGGACTGCAGTAGAGCTGAAATGTGAAAGCATTATCTTGAAAACTTTTGTAGATCCCTTTTTAAATTTTCAAGTGCATGATCTTGGTGCTCTCCACACTTGTAAGTTTCCTTGTCTGTTTCTTCTCTAGGAATATGAAGAAAAAACTG
This sequence comes from Leptocoma aspasia, assembly GCA_013399835.1. Classification (NCBI taxonomy): domain Eukaryota; kingdom Metazoa; phylum Chordata; class Aves; order Passeriformes; family Nectariniidae; genus Leptocoma; species Leptocoma aspasia. The sequence continues at coordinate 44,100 of VXAX01005253.1, read as the reverse complement.
GACGAGCTCAGAGACCACTCTCTCCTAAACAGAATGTGAGGAAGAATCTTGATTTTGAACCACTCTCCACTACAGCACTTATTTTAGAGGACCGACCAGCGTAAGTTTTGGAAGTGCCAGAGTGAGGGTCTCTTTAAAATTAACCTAGCAAAGATTTTCTAACTCAATGTATTTGCTTACTCTAACTTCAACAGATAATTTAAAATGTAAAGTACATTTTTTTTTCAGACTAGTGAATATGAATTTGGGGTTATTATGAGAAAAATTATTCAAACAGAAGGAACTTTATTTTATAATAAAAGCAATGTTTTTTTGTGAAGGGAGTTAATTAGGATAGCAGAGCTTTAGTTTTTAATAATTCTACCTCCTAAATGATTAAGAGATTTTTATTTTCGATGAGATAACCTAAGCATAAAAACAAAGGTATATGCTGTAGAGGTATATGCTAAAGAAATTGAGAAGCAAGAATACAGTGTCCTGTTTACACAGAGAAAGACCACAGCTCCATAAATAATGAAACAGTATAGTGATTGCTCTGCAGTGAGTTCAGCATCACATTTTAAGGGTTGTAAAGCACTTGATGAGTTGTTTCATACGTTTTACTGCAAGGAGCTTTTTGCATATGCAGACTGACTCCAAAGCGATTTACCAGCAGCTGCTTTACCATGTTTTTCTCCTGAATTAAACAAATTCAGTCATGCTTAGTCAGTTTATGATTATGAATGTGATCTGGCTTTATGGGCATGACATCTGCATTTTTAGTATAGCTGTGCATTGGTGTGGAGAACTGGCATAACATAGATCTGTGTTTTCATCAATAAACCTGTATGGAAAATGCTCATATCAAAGTAGTCTAATTGTAGGGTTACTTAGGTAACTTTCTGGCTTGGCTGATGGACTGTATGGCAAGACATGGGGAGATGTAGAAAAATGTAAGAGTGATTATTTGTTATAGCAGACTTTATTATGTACAACTGGAAACAAAATGTACTTATCTGTTGTATTTAAAACCTGTCTGTTAAAAATCTCTTTTTTATGGGATAATCTGAGTAGTACAGTGTTCAGACGGATGGAGTTAGTGTTAGAATCTGAACAAGAGAATGCTCAGATTTTGCTTTCTTTCCTACTGTTGATAGAGTGAGGAACTTCTAGCAGAAAGGTATTTTTAAAATTGAATACAATTGAAGCATCACTTCTTTGGTCTAATAGGAAAACTGCTCTGGACAGCAGTACTGTCATCTGACTCCTACTAAGGAATCTTTTTAAAATTGTTTACCTACAGTTTGCTTACTGGTTTTTTTTATGTTTACCTATTAGGCTTTGAGTAGTTTCTTTTTTAAGACGTCAGACGGAAAAGTGGAGTAAGATTTTTTTTTTTTTTTTCCCCAAAATACCAGCTCTTGATTTCACACTCATTTGTAGGTCTTAGGTAAAACTTCACAGTAAAAAATCAATAAGTATTCCATAGTACCTCTAGCTTCAACTGGAACAAGCATTAGTTGAATTTTAATAGATAATAAACATCATCTCACATGTATGTTGGTGATGTTAAGACATAGAGCAAATAATTTGTGTGGTAGAATTTAAGTTAGCAATACTTGACTTACTTAATCTGGTTTTCCTTTCCAAACTTCCCCTAACTTAAATAATTTCTAAAGACTTGGATTTTAAAAAACAGATGCAGATCAATTTACCCAAGTGAAGCTGGTAACTGTTAATGGTGTTGGGGGCTGTCAGCTGCCTGATGTGTGACACCTTACAGGAACATGAATTTTTGCATAGCTTTTCTATTAACCAAAGATATAAACTGTTCTAGGAATAAAATACACTGTTTTACAATACAGAAGAACAAAATAGTGAGTCATTTCCTGTTTTGATGTTTTGCTGGTCCTGTAGTTGTAAGAGATATGTTTGGTTATGTTAATTACAAATACGATTAGCTGAAAGGCCATGTGTTCCGACATATGAACACATGCATTTGTATGGCAGAGCCTTGATCACAATCAAAATGTTTTGTTGGTATTAATAGGTGGAGAATATTGAGGGTGACTCCAGTGCCACTTTTTGCTCTAAAAGAGAGGGGAAGGAGTTAAGTCTTTAAAATAGCAATGGGGTTTCAGAGAGCAGAGGGGAAAAGGCTGGGTTAGGGAGTCATTATGTATGGGTAAAGAAAGTGGATGTAACTTTTAGACAAGGTGAACAGTAAGAAAGAGTACAGGCCTGTACCTTACCAGTTCAAATCAAAACCAGCTAGCTTTGTATACACCAGTATATTCTCTTTATGAAGATCGGCCTGTGGGTTCAGTTGGTTTAATAATAAAAATGCTGAAATTACCAAAAGTAAGGAAATTGCTCAGCGTATTTTGTGTGTAAACGTAGTCATAGCTGGTCAGCGTTCTTCCCTTCTGCTGACTCTGGCAAAAAAAGGCTTCTTTCCAAGGATCTGTTGTTCTGCTCTTTGACTGGATATTTTGACAAGAAGCAGAGTGTGCTTTTCGTTTAGAAGTGTCTAGAATTTTAGTTAGAGAGTCATGCCAACTGTAAATATTATTTTTTTTTAGGAACCTTCCTGCAAAACCAGCAGAAGAAGCTCAGAAACACAGGCAACAGTACGAAGAGATGGTGGTTCAAGCAAAAAAAAGAGGTGATGGAATTTCTTGTCTTCAGAGGAGAAATGTATACGGGTATTTCTAAACCTGGAATGCACTTGTGTCAGTCTGTTGCTCTGTAATGTGAGGGATCTCTGCCTCCTCTCAAAGAAGGATCATTCCCAAGAGAGAGGAGCAAAGGTAGTTTTGCTGAAAAGCCCAGCCCCAAGCTGAAAAGAAAATGGTCCTAGAATCCAGCAGGAAATAATTTTTCAATCCCTAACTCTTAAAATGAGTGACATCTATTTGTGGGTTTAAAAACTTAATAATATATTGAAGTAGATTGTTGGTCAAATTAGTGAAGACTGGACTTAAAACTGCAGGATGTTTATCAGTTTCATGCTGGAAACAACCTGTTCAGGCTGTAGTACAGAAACACATAATTTTCCACATCGGAAAATGTATGCAATTATGTTCATTTGATAATCTCTCACTTAAAATTTACAGCTTTCTCAAGGATTTGCTCATAATTTCTTGCCTGATATTTTTCACAGAAGTGTCTTACTAACACTGTGCCATAAACATGAGGTAGAGGTGATGGTTGTGGTTTCTTTGGCTGATATTTTTGACCATCTGGGTTTTCTCATTAAAAACAAGCATTGCAATAGTAGGAGATTTGGACTTGGGTTTTGCATCCAATGCGAGCTACTGGAAATATTTTTTTCCAGCTGACCAGACCCTTGGATTGTATGAAATAGTGAAAAGGGTATATGAACACAGGACTTACTTGCATTTTGCAGCTGACACACTAATAGAAGTATCCTCTTGTGATTTTGAACATGATATACCTACCAGTGAAGTTCTAAGTTCATGTGACTCCTGTTCGATATATCTGCTACTGTATGTGTAGTCTAAAGGAGTTTCCCAGTTCTTTCTTTGCATGTAGGGTGCGTTGGTTGGGGAAAATGGGATGATTGTTAGGTAGTGCACCAGGTCCTTGTGCTGTCTTCATTCAACTGGAGTATGTCATTCTGTCCAGATAAATACCATGACAAACCCATTTTCCCTAAAGCCACTCCAGATGAACAGCTTTGCAGAGCAATACATTGTCTAGAGGTCAGGAGATCAAAGACTGTAAACACCCGCTTGTTGGTTAGAGAAAAATTGAAAGCCTGCATTTCAGCAGGCTTGTGAAGAGCTTGTATCAAAGCTGAAAACATTATGAGGCAGTTGCTATGGTTCTGCTCAGGCACAGCTTCTGTGAGGCTTTAAAGTGGACCCATCATGTAAAATGTGTCCATTCCAAAGACCTTGTTCATGGTACTGCTGTTCTTCAGTAAGTTCTGCTTGCCAGGTGAGCACTTCCTCATACTGTAGGCAGCATGTGAATGCACACCCATGTCCTGCTGTAGAGACTGCCTGCATTTGTCTAACAAATTTGCCAGTGGAAAAAGCAGTAATTGATAATGCAGGAAGAGATACTGAGTGATAATTCAGAACTGCAAAATACATCTAAACTAGACGTGAAATATGTTTTCTTGTTAGTGAACTGAAGGTTTCCATTTGGGATGTGTAACATTTAGATTATCCATATGTGAAGTACCATCAAAAATGTGGCTCTTGTGATTTCTTGACAGCATACCTAAATTGTAATAGAAGAATGAAAACAAAATAAAAATTTGTATTCATTTGGCCTGTAGTTTTGAGTCTGCATAAAAGGGGTGGGGCCTTATTAGAAATACTCTGACCTGTTCTACTAGGTGAGGCTTTTGGCTGTCTGAAGTGCTAATTCAAAGTTAATAGTGTGGTTAAATTTGAAGAGTCAAAGAAGTAATTCATTATCTAATTCCCTTTGTCCCACTTGTGGAAAATAAAACTTATAGTTCCAGTTTGTTCTTTATTCACATTTGCAGTCACTGCTTAGCTTGCTGTGTGCTTGGGAAATTCTCAGAATTTGAACAGTCCACTGTCCTTTAGGGTGAGCATGGTGTGCTTTACATGGTTGCATAGCCATGACTAACTGAAGATTTAGTTTCTGATTTTATTAACTTAGAAATTAAATTCCTTTTTTGCAGAGCTTAAAGACGCCCAGAAGAGAAAGAAACAACTGGAAGAACGCTGTAAACTGGAAGACAGCATTGGCAATGCTGTTTTAACTTGGAACAATGAAATCTTACCCAACTGGGAAACTATGTAAGACAGTATGTTATACTGAGTTTTAATTAAAAATTACAGTCTATATCCTGAGGAGAAGTTGAAAAGTTAGGAAGCACAATTTTTAAATGATCTTGGAAGCTTTTGTTAGAAAATCATTCTTGAGCAGTTACCAAAAAAAAAAAAGCAACATCTTTATTTCTACAAGGTGTTTGGAAGTGATGCAGTGCTGAGTCTTATTACTTGTCTTTAATGAAGGCTCAAGGTACTCAGAAACTGCAAAGCACTGTGGAGTGATCTGTGGTAGAGAATGTGAAAGCATAAGGCATAGTACTTGAACATCATTCATTTGTCAGAAATGAGCTTTCCTTGACTGTTTGAGCTGTTGATGTAATATCAATGTAGATTGAAGTATGTGAACGGTTTATGAAGCCTCTTTAATTCTAGAATGGTATACATGCTGGGATAATCAAACAATGGAAAACAGAAATAGGGGAAAAGTTATTTATAGTAAATGCTAGATTTCCTTCAAAGACATGGCACATAAAATTGATAAAGTACTTTGGTGATCTTTGCTAGTCATCTTAAAAAAACCAGCCCCCAGTGCTCCAAACACAACCACACCACCACAACAACATAAACCATAAACCAGCAGCACTCGAATTACAAATTGCTTAACAATGGAATTCAGTTATCCTGAGAATATATATTAAAAAGACAGACAGAATTTGTTGGAAAATGTGTTTCTGGAGAACTGAAGTATAATGAACTAAGTCTAAACAAATTGTAAATTTACATGTTTGTCTTTAGTATTTGAAGATGTATCTGTTATGGTTGCTGTAAAAATTAGGTCACCTTTTCCTTTATTGGTTTATAAATTCAGAAGTTTCCCAATGTATTCACTGTTTTACATTTTAGTTTTCCAAATCTGCTGAAAGATAAACGGATTGTTGTGGTTTTACCACTTTTCATTGGTCCTTAGGTACTACTTTGTTCCTCCTCCTGGGCTCTCAAATTGCTGAACATCAGCTACATCCATTTCAAAGCCTGTTTTCTGTTAAAATGTCTTTCAAGGTCCCACCTAAAAGTTAGTCCTTGTCACATCTTTGTGCATTTTTCCAGAGGCACAGAACTGCAAAGATAGGTGGGAAGCTGCATGTCTTTGCACAGCAGGGTGATGGCAGAGGGTAGACTTCCATAACTTGTTCCTGTATTTAGTCTTGTATGGAGCGGTCTTGTATGGAGTCCTTAGCATAGGCCGTGGCATAGGTGTGGACTTCTTTCCTTTTGTTTACTTTTTCCATATGATTTTTGGTAATCAAGTGTGGCTGCAGATAATGTGTGTTGTGGTTGCTGTGCTTCTGTCAATATAAAACCATTACATTGGAAGGATGAAAGATTTCCTTTGCAGTTCAAAGCAAAATAGTACTAAAGAATGGGTATGTGCAAGCTGTATTTTACTTCTTGGGCTGTTGATGTTCATTTTGGTTTGAATCCCATCAGCGGTGGTAGGATGATATATTTGCAATTCAGCTGGCAATTAAATATTTCTTAGAATAATCTGTTTTACTTTAAACAGGTGTTGTTCCCGTAAAGTCCGAGAGCTGTGGTGGCAGGGCATTCCACCGAGTGTGAGAGGCAAAGTCTGGAGCTTGGCAATTGGAAACGAGTTAAACATCACCCATGGTGAGGCTGCTGTTTTGTCAACATTTTTTACAAAGTGGAATAGTGAGGGGACGTTCTTGTATCTGTTGTGGTGTGGGTGTGAGGAAATGTTATCTAGTTATGCTTTTTTTGTGCTGCTTTGATGTGTTTTGTTCAAAAATACAGTGTCTTTAATCTTGTAGCTGTTCTAGGACTGCTGCTGTGAATTGTTTCTGAGTATTGCGGTCACTGTGTATTGCTTTGATGTTGGATGGAGATGGTCAGAATTAATGACTAAATTTTTTTTATTTTTGAAACATAAAATTGTTGTTAATTTTGAAATGCCTATGAGTATGTGTATAGTGTGCTTCCTTTGATTTGGAGTAAGACAAAAGGTTTGTAAAGAGATTAACAGACCCCTGGCAAGATTTGTACTTTGATTTGTGAAAATAGAAATAATCTATTACTTCTGAGTACAGAAAAATTCAGCTCTGAAAGGCTAACATATGTAATTGATTCCATCATGGAAATGTGGTATATTGCCTGTACTCCTGCTGTATTTTCTGCTCCTGCTGCTTTTCTGTGCATTGCTTACTTACCTTGGGTATAGTTCTTACATGTATTTGCTAGACTTTCCTAATTACCCATTTGGACTGTAATTTTGAACATCAGTGTTCTGCAAGAAAAAGCAAATATTTGAATGTAAAATGCAGCTTGGATTGCCTTCCCTTTTCACTTAATATGAAGTTACAGGTGAATGGAACACATCTTTCAAAACTGTAACCCAGTTAGAAGTTCTGCTACTGCTAATGCCTAGGGGAGCATTGCCCGTGTGATGGATGGTTAGTGGACATGAGCATGTACAAATAGTGGACTTGGTTTTTTATTTTTCTTTTTCCAGAACTATACGATATTTGTCTGGCTCGTGCCAAAGAGAAGTGGCGATCACTTAGTACAGGAGGGCCTGAAGTAGAATGTGAAGGTATGCTTTTTCTAAATGATTGATGCTGTGTTACAGAATAAGACATTCTGTAAACTAGTTCCTTAAAATGAAACCGCATATTTTAAACAAAAAAAAAATCAGCTATAAAGTTGTGTTCTGGTAAAAAGACAATGTCTTTTTGTGAAAGCAAGGAATAGCTGTATTTTTCTCAATGAAATTCTGATGTCGTACAAAACACTTTTGTTTGAGTTTTTTAATAAACAGTCTCTGGGTACCATTCTTATTTTGATGCAAAATTGTAGGAAAACTACAAATAGTAGTTTGGGGATTGTCATTTGAATTGCAAAACTGAAATACTTTTCTGCATCTGTAGTTTTGGGATTGCAACTCAGGTTAGAGCAGAAAATTGCATTTTAGTCCCTTACTGCAGCTTTGAGCTCAAGTCATTGGTGTGTTTCAGAGAGCAGCAGGGTTTTTTTGTAGATGAAGTAGAGATTTACTAATTAATTGGAAGAGTTGACTGTTTTTGAGAGGTTATGAAACTACATGCTAATGATTGAAATTGCCTTCAGTAAGTAATTGTACTGAGCAGAGAAAAAAAAAGGAAGGCATACATACTGGCATTTATAAGCAGAAAAATATTTTTGATTGGAAATTCCCACTTGGTTCCCTTAAGATTGTTTATGTCTTAAATCAGATATCATCTAGTATGTTTCCAGCTTCCTCTTGCACTTTATTTTCTGGAGTGTAGATGCTCATGTGATTGATACAAGCATTGTCTAGTGACAGCTTGCTCAGTAAACAGCCATAGGTAATTCCCAACTATACAGAACAGACAGAATCCCAATAAGACATCTTGATACCAGAAAGAAGACTAATGCTATAGAAATATACTTGGTAGGGGATCTGTTTCAGTTATGGAGAGTGTATTATAGTGTCAGTTACAAGATCTACAAAGACTAAATAAACATGAATCTGAAAGGAGAGCTATCACAGTAGTAGACATAGGTGACATCCATTACTGGCTGCCACTTTAGGACTTCGCTCTTCCACCACAGCTTTTTCACAGAGGCAGCTACTTCAGGATCCACTGGGAAGCCTTGTTGGAGGTGAGGGAGTCACAAGTTAACAGGCTTGTGTCTGTCTAATGATTTGTCAGCAGATACAGGAAAAGTGCCTGCCTTGCCCTGCTCCACTTTCTCCATCTTTCTTCACTTTGCTTCAAAACATACTGAGGGTCACTGGGCACTCTAGGGTTGCTCTAGGTCAGGATGTACTTTCTGCTTAGCCTGTCTGTTGAATTTGAAGAATTGTTCTGTCTGTAACCTTATTCCCTAGCATTCACATCAAAATACATGAACTGTGCAAAAGGTAAACCTTACTGGAAAATAAAAACAAGAGCGAATGTACACTGACCTTTGTAATAAAGGTAGCAACTTTGGCTTTTGCAGATGCTGGGTTTTCTGCAGCTGACAGAGAAGCAAGCTTGGAGTTAATAAAACTGGATATCTCAAGAACGTTTCCTAGTCTCTGTATATTCCAACAAGTAAGCAATGTTAACTTTTGTCTTGACATGTCAAGGAAATTAAGTTTACATAATCTGGCCTGTCTCTTGGTTGGAACAGGCCGTTGAGTTCTGAAGGAGCATGCATCTTGAGAGATAAAGTTCCTAGAGATTTTGGAAAACTAGAAATAATTTAGAGGAGAGTAACATCAAGGTGCATACAAAACCCCAAACTGTTTGGTAATCATTATGATTTATCTAACCTAGTTCATGCTGGTTTCTGTCTCATGAAGGGATGCAGATGAGTGTTCCAAAGTCAGTGAATCAACATTGCTGGTTATAAATACACAGTGAGAGAGAACATCTCAAACAAATGGGACTGGTTGGCCTTTTTTTGGTTTGATACAAAACTAATTTTACTTGTATGTTTTTGGTGTGCTTTAATGACTCAGTTTAATCAGATTTTGTCCTTCTATGCAGATTTCAGCAGCCCTATAAAAAGTTTAGATTGTGATAAATCAACATTTTTAGACAATAAAACCTTCTCCCTTTGGAAATTCTCAGTCAGTTACAGTACCCAGTGCAAGATATGGCATCTGTTAATAGTCAGCAATGTGAAATTCTTTTTAGTTGTACATGTCCTTCTCAATGTGCTCTTTCTGTATTATGGCATGTTGTTGTTTTTACTGCTTTCTTCATGGTTGACTTTTGCCTCCAGTCTCAGAGACCATTATGTGGTTTGCATTATTGTTCTACTTCCTTGGCACTGTTGCCAAAGTGCTGCTGAGCTGTGAGGAATCTCTTAGTCTTGCATTCCTATTGTATAAGTATTTAATATCTAATCAATGTATTGGATGAACTGTATGTATTTATGATAAATGGGGTTTGGAATTTTCTGTTTGGAAAACAGAATTTTAAGTTCTGTTAAAGCTAAAATTATCTGGAATAGTTCAGCTGTTCTGAACTATTGGGACAGAGTATTACTGCTACTTTGTCAGCAGTAATAGACACCATCTATAGCACTAAAGGTTTTTTAACATGCTTGTTGTATAATCAAATGTATTGTGCTGTTTTTGTTTAATTATAGGGTGGTCCTTACCATGACACATTGCACAGTATTTTGGGAGCCTATACTTGTTACAGGCCTGATGTAGGCTATGTAAGTGAAGAATTTATTTTTTCAAGGGTGGGGAGAGAGATATTTTCTAGGGGGTGGAAGGATTTCATTAATCAGTCATTTTTAGACTTGTATTAAATGGTTTGGGGAGGGTTGTGTGTGCTTTCTTCTTTTCCAGTACACGCTTGAGAAGTGTGTATAACATTTATTTTGCTGGATTTAAGCTTTTTACAGGTTAAGTAATTGGAAATTTCATATTCATACTGAAAAGTACATATTTTGAAAATTGGAATCAAGGACAAGGTGTAGTTATGTCCTTATTGTTAGTATCAGTCTTACTGAGACTGCTGTTGAATTGAAATGATTGGCATTTCCACGCCTCAGCACTGTTTCTGGATCAATCTCTAAAGCAATGCCCATTGAAGCTACATGGGCTCAGTCATAGTGTTTGAAGTAGTGATTATGAGAGGACTGAGTAGATTTCATTTAGTCTCTGTATGCAGAGCAGGGTTATACAGAGAGGCTTATTCTTTATTCAGGAGCAGTTTTGGACAAGGCAAGTGTAGAGAGGGGACGTTCTTACTCTGTAGGTAGCACATAATGCGTGGCAAGAGCTGCTGAACATGACTGCTGGGAAATGAGACAAAGGGCGGATCAGCTGCTGTGCTTCATGTGGCACAGCAACAACCTGTTGTGTTGGGAAGGAGCTTGTTCCTCAGGTTTGCAGGAATGACAGTCACACCTTGCTCCATGTGACTCACAGTGGCAGCACTGCGCCCTCCGGGTGAGAGAGGTTTGCCTGGATTCCACAGCAGACTTTGTGGAGAAAGGGAACAATATCATGATCTTATGGTAAATGAAACAAGAGGATAATCTTAAAATGGTTTTGTTTATCAAATGAATCAGTGCTGTTGTTTTTAACTGCTGGTAATTTATTGAAAAACAAAAGTACAGGCTTTGTCTCTAGGGCTCAAGTTCAGCTTTCCACAAATAAGGATCTAGATGGCCCATGCCTGGGAGAAAAGGGATTACTTCAAAACACCTTATTCCTCAAAAAAACTTTATTCTGTATATTTGAAAGTGTTGTCAACATAGCCTGTCCTAGGAGTCCAACGTGGAATCTTTGAAAGAAGACAACATGGGAATTGTTAGCTTCTATGCACTGAACATGTGACATGAAGGGGCATGTGGGTTAAAAAGTCCTGCTTTTCTGAACATTTCTCAAGATGCAGCAGCTCAGTGAGTGCATCAAATACTAGTGAACATGAGAACAAAATGAGGCAATATAATATAGTTACTGCTAAAGGGTAACACTTCTCCTTTCTTCAGGTGCAGGGCATGTCGTTCATAGCAGCTGTATTGATCTTGAACTTGGATACTGCAGATGCCTTCATTGCTTTTTCTAACCTTTTAAATAAGCCCTGTCAGATGGCGTTTTTCCGTGTGGACCATGGCCTTGTAAGTATGCAAAAAACCTGTAATCAACATCCTGTGGATAATGTGTAGGAAAGTTTAAAAAAATAAACATTTATTATTTCAGCAGCTTGGAAAAGAAATCAGAATTTATTTTAAACTAACACACTTTATAAACAGAAAAAACCACAAAACATATATGCAGAATCCCTCAAAAAAATCAAACCCAACCAAAGATCACCCTATCAACCTTTTTGAACAAGACATGTGAATGACATTGAGTGGCTGTTTTATGACGCTCAGAGAATAGTTATGAGAATATTACTGTAGGTTTCAACAACGCTGCAGTTGAAAGCTGAAAACACCTTAATATAAGTATCTTGAAAATACTTTTTATCATAGGCTAATAGGTTGCTAAAAACAGACTGTTGCAGGGAGAAACAGGTTTTCCATGTCTTCCTGTAGCAGCTGTGTTTGAGTCCCATGGGCTGCTTTCCAGAGAAAGAAACCTCTCACCCCTAAAGTTTTCACTGAGAGCTGATTGCCTGGTTTTCTCTAGAGTCTCTAAAATTCCACGTCAGCAGGTACACTAGCAAAATAAGACACATCTCCTCAAATGTGGTTTTAATTTACTTTAAAAGTATTTTTGTGTAAAATATATGGCATTCTGTATTTCTTTCTCACTTACCTCTTAGCACTGTGAAAATAAGATCTGCCTCTTAAGAGTTCAAACGCAAGAAAAAAAGCAAGAGAACGGATGATGACAATAGTCACTGTTGTTGCTTAAGAAGTAGACACTAGAAATCCTATTAGTATTCCTGCTGGAAGAGTATTCCCCATTCAGTCCCTGAATTTCATCAGTTGTAAATACCATGGGAAAATGTGCCACAGGGCAGACAGCATTGCTAGGAGCCGTATCAGCTATCTCCATTACAGTACTTGGAAAAAGAGGACATGCTCATGCATTCGGTGTGTAAATATGGTTTTTGTGAAGATGGTTTTGGAATTGAATTGGATAGAATAAGATAAATATTTTCTTAGCTGAGCTAGTGGGGTTTGCAATTCTTTCAGATAGTGCTGTTCAGTTCTGTTAGCCTGGCCAAATAGGGACTATGGGATAACTGTGTGCTTACAGAGGGCAGAGATGGTGATACATGAAATATTAATGTCATGAAAGCAAACCCATGATTTAACACAAGGAAAATGTCATCTAATATTTCAAATGGACTAGTGACACTTGAGTGAGACAGTTTTTACTTTCTGTGGTGAACATACTAATCTTCAGTCTACCCTCATCTTTTTGTGTCAGCTTAATAAGCAAATGCTGATTTGTTGTATCGTAAATGAATAAAAAATAATACCAGCATAAGTTAGTTGTGTGAATAATAGTAATTTATACAGGTCTATCTTGACTTCTTTTATTGGTTAATTTTATCAAACGATATTTTTTTTTCATTGCCACTAAGGAAATGTCTTGTTGAATGTGGATTTGATCAAAATAACTACTTGTACTGCTGCCCACATTGCTATCAATAGAAATGACTGTAGCAGTTATGTGTAAGGTCCTGCCTCTGCAGTACTTTTGAAAGTAGGAACTTCAGTAGCATTGTCTTATAGTGGTGCCATCAGATAATTTTGAAAGTAGGACTGTCTGATGCATTACCTGCTTCCTTCTTTATACTCACAGGTTTCATAGGTGCTTGGATTTCATACATTTAAAAATTTAAAAATGGGAAGGTGTTTCAGAGATACAGTTCTCTAAAGTGGGTTCCTGGATTTCTGGTGTCATGTTTGATATGAAGCTGTTTCTCGGTAACTGGCGGTTCAGAGATTTCAGTAACTTCAGTTATTTCTCTAGCATACACCCATCTCTGATTGACTGAAAGCCTAATACTCATACTGACTACCAGGCTCAGGTGTTAATTTGTCACTGTTAATGAAAGTAGTCCACCATCTGTCATTTCATTCAGAGGAAATGGGAAGTACTTCTGTAAGGACATGAAAAAAACCTTGGAAATAAACTTTTCATCCTTTAAAAGGATTTCACACAGAAGTCTCCAAAAGGATCCCTTTTCCCTTTACCATCATGATGTTTTAGGGAGAAGAAATCATAGCCTTTCTTTATTGCTTTTATTGGGATTTATATTACTGAATCATTCAAGGACTTGGCTTAACTTTTCTCCCTATAGTATTTGGGAGGGTGTTTAAATAATCTTTTGTTTTTAATTATTACTGGAATTTGAAGATATTTTTAAAATGTTCTCTGTTATGAAATTTGACTAAATACTCGAGTCATAAAGTAGCATAGAAGTCTTCATGTTAAAAGTGATGAAGTTCAGGGGTTATGATATCAGAGATTTACGAACTGTTTCTCTTGCACAGATGTTTTGTCCCAGTCTTTGAATTTTTTGTGTGAAACTCATATCTTCCTTTTTGCAAAAGAAATGCCTATTATCTAAATGTAGAATGTATGGTATTATGTTGGTATTAGACTATTAGAATAGCTTTGGTATTAGATTTATGACTGGAATATACTGGACTCTTCACTGTTGCTGTGGAATATTAACATTATTTTAGTTTTGTATTTCATTATGTTCCATTGGGTCTTGGATTTTATTCAGTACAATATTAAATTACTGCCACAGGCATAAAACACCATTGTGTTATAATTATTTTGAGAAATCAGCAAAAAGCTTCTCTCCTGCTGGTATTTTTTTTTCCGAAGGAAGCTGGCCAAGACCCAAAGCAAATGTTACATTGTTTAGTATGAGAATCATATATAGAGTGGATCTTAAACTCTTTGTGCTTGCAGATGCTGCTTTTTATGTAAATGCTTAGCTCTTTATAGTATCATGTAATTAATTGATCCTATTTTTGAAGAGAGTTAATCTTACAACAGATAATACATTTAAGCTTGTTAATAACACACCTAACTGCTTTTCTCCCTGTTGTATTTTCCCAGATGTTGACTTACTTTGCTGCATTTGAGGTATTCTTTGAAGAAAATCTGCCAAAGTTATTTGCCCACTTCAAAAAAAATAACTTAACTCCAGACATCTATCTAATTGATTGGTAAGACATTGAAAGTGTAATTACTGATTTGTGTGACATACAGCTCCGTGTCAGTATTCGTGACAGAAATGGGAATGTTCTTACCTGGTTTAATATTGTTCTAAGATAAAGGCTTTATTTTTTGTTCAGTACTTGAGTTGTCAATCCAAATAATTCCCAAATACTTCTGTAATGTTTAACATTTGCCTAACCTTTATTACTGTACTTGTATTAAGTTGGAAGCTTATTTTGAAATACTGCTGGATAGCAGTGTTTATCAATATTTAGTGCCTGTTTGGATTGATCTTCTGAGAAAATTTGTCTGTTGCATGTGCAGGTGTGTACCAAGGTTGTCTATTCAGAAAATATTGCCAGTCTTGCATTTGAAATGTGTACTTTGTCCTGCACAGATCAGGAAAAGCATAATTAAAACATTTGTCCATACAACATAAAACTCAAAGCTACAGAAAAGCCATTCCACTTAGCAGATGGGCAATTAGAGAGTCTTTTTATTAGATGAAACTGTCTTCCCTTTAAGTCCTAGTATAATCAGAACATTTTCCTTAGAGAGGAAAAAAGACAAAGATCTTATTTGCACTTCTGCCAAATTTCAGTGCGGTATTACGCACTCCAAATTGAGTGTTTGCATTTGTGCCTATCAGACCTTGGTTTGGAGCAGTTAAAAAGTCTCTTTTCAGCAAGACTTCATTGTCAGTTTTGGGATGATATGAAAGATTTTTTGTGAAAAATTGGTTTGCCCTTACATTGTTGACAATTTCTCCTGTTCTCAGGTATCTGACAAATACCTGAAGTAAAAGAATAAATGCCCAGTGGTAACAGTGGGATTTTTGTCCTGAGATTAATAAGCTGTTCTTTTGGAAAATATTTGTAATGTTAATGCAATTTTACCTGAATGTCTTTGGCAGTACCCTAATCTTTAAGACCTAGTTGGTAGCATTCAATATGTTGCTGATCTCTTAAGAGAAAAACACATTTAAAGTAAATCAGTCCAATACAAGCTCGAAGTTTGAATACATTAATTTTCATAGGATCATAGAATTTCTGAGGTATTGGAACAGTCCTCTGAGATCATCTAATCTAAACCCACTGCTCAAAGCACAGTCAATTAGAGCAGCTTGCTCAGAACCTTGTCCAGTTGGATTTCAAGTATCTTTGAGGAGCAACACTCCACAGTCTCTTCAGTCAACTCTGTTCCAGTGTTCAACCACCTTTGTGGTTAGCAAGTTTTTTATTTTCTTATGGTTAAAGTGGAATTTCCTGTATTTCATTTTGTGCTTGTTGGCTCTTATCCTTTCACTGGATACAATCAGGAAAAGTCTGGTTCTGTCTTGTTTTCATCTTCCTATCAAGTGTTTTTAGATACTTAGGTCCAAGCCATCTCCTCCCAGCTGAACAGTACCAGCCTGTTCAGCCTCTCCCTCCATGTCACATGTCCAAGCCTTTCACCACATTCATGGTGAGCTGGACTTGCTCCAGTATATCCATGTCTCTCTTGTACTGGGAAGCCCAGAGCTGGCTTGTCAGTCAGTCAGCTGAGTAGATGGATGAACTTGGCATGCTGGCAGTGGTGTTTCTTCTGCAGCCCAGGAGTTTGGGAACAATCTTTGCTGCAAAGGCGCATTGCTGGCTTACATTCAGCTTGGTGTCCACCAGAACGTCCCTGTCCTTTTCTGCAGAGCTGCTTTGCAGCCAGTTGGCTTCCCAAATACACTTGTACCTGGGTTTACTTCCTACCTATGTGCAGGACTTGGCATTTCCCTTTGCTGAACTTTATGGGACTCCTGTTGGCTCATTTTTCCAGTGTCTCAAGGTCGCTGCAGAGTGGTATCAGCCATGCCTTCCAGTTTTATATCACCTGTAAACGTGCTCTGGGTACAGTCTAACCCATCATCTAGGCCGTTAATGAAGACATTTAAAAGCATTGGATGCATATCAAACCCTGGAGTACACTACCAGTGGATTGGCTCAAAGCTGTTTTTCACACAACTAAATGACAACCTTCTGAGCTTGACAATTCCAGCCAGTTTTCAGTCCACCTCACTGTCTATCTAATCCATACTTCATTGGTTCATCAACAAAGATTTTATAGGATACAGTGTTGAAAACCTTGCTAACATCAACATAAACAATGTCTGTTCTCTCCCCTCTTCTGCCAAGCCAGTCATCCCATTGGATAAGCTATCAAGTCTGGTTGGGCATGATTTTGCTTTCATAAATCCATCCTGACTTCTCGCAGTCACCTTTTTGCCCATAATATGTTGTCAAATAATCTCCAGGACTTTTTCTGACATTACTTTCTTAGGGATGGAGATGTAGCTGACCAGCCTGTGGTTCCCTGGATCCTGTCTCTTGAAGATAGGAGAGACATTTGTTTCCTTCAGGTCCTCAATGACTTCCCCTGTTCACTGGGATGTTTCAAAGATAATTGAGAGTGGCCTCACAGCAACACTAGACAGTTACCCCACACACTTGTTTATGCCAAATTTATTTAAATGTTCCCTAATATGATCCTCCTCCAGCTAGGGTAGGGTTTCCTTATACTAGGCTTTTCCACTGGTCTGGAGGTTCTGACATTCCTAAAGGCAAGTCTCAGTAAAGACTGAGATGAAGGTGGCTGTGAGTACCACAGCTGCCTGCATGTTGTCACTGGGTTCCTTGGCCTGTTCAGCAGTGGGCTCATGTTTTTCTGAGTCTTTTTTTTTTCCTGCAGATGCAGGAAAGCCCTTCTTCTTGTCCTTAAAATCCATTCGTTGATTCAGCTCCAAACAGACTTCTCGTGCTGCCTTTGCTTGATTTGCATGGTTTGTATATGCCTGTTGCACAGAGGGTGGTGTAACATGGGCTTTGTGTGACTTGGCTGTTACACTGGGATTAATTTTTAATGCATCATGTGTAGGGGAATTGTTGAGGGTTGTAATGAATAGGCTCATTTCTCCCAACATTTAATGGGAGAAATACCATGAGAAGGATTTTATAACGAAGGCTGAGAATATTAAACTGAAGTAGATCTGTGCACAGAGAATAGAAAAAGTACTAGGATAAGATAGAAGGGAAGAAAGAGAGCAGAGGCTGGTGTGTTCAGTGATAAGAGGAAAGATGTTGAAATTGTATGCCTTAGTGTTGTGAAAGCCTGTATGTGGAGAAAGCAATTTAATAAAAGGGACATCAGAACAAGATGACTGTAAACATGTGGGAGGGTAACTGGATAGACTACACTGAAATCACCAGGTTATTGTATTTTTAATGGACAATAATGTCAGTAGCAGTCCAGAAATTACATCACCCTGTTACATGATGAGAATGGTCACCTTACCAGCAGGGACACAGACTAGGCAGAGATATTTAATGCTGTCTTCACTTTGGTTCTTAATGATGATGTACTTTGGGGGTCCTAGTGCCCTGAGCTAGAAGACCATGGCTCTCAGGATGATAAACTTCCATTCGAACCTGAACTTGTGTGGGATTTGCTGCTCCAGCCTGATGGGCTATGGGTCCTGATGGGATTCATCCAAGAGCTGGCTGATATCATCATGAGACCTCTCTCAATGATTTTTGAACAGTCTTGGGAATCTGAAGAGGTTCCATTTGCCTGGAAGCTGGCAAACATTGTCCTGATTTTCAAGAAGGATTTCTCTGGAAACTAAAGGCCTGTCAGAGTCACTACAGTGACTGGTAAAATTATGGAGAAGGTTATTCTGCAACCATATTGAAAGGCACCTGAAGGACAGCACATCCAGCACGGGTTCACGAGATGAAAGTCCTGCTTCACAAACTTAATTTCCTTTTATGACAAGGTTACCCATCTAGTTGGGTAGATGTGATATTTTTAGACTTCGCTAAAGATTTTGATATCATCTCACAGTAACATGTCCAGATTCTGTACCTGGGATGGAGCAATCCTGGATGTACAGACATACTGGGGAATGAGATGCTGGAAAGCAGTACCATGGAAAGGGACCTGGGGGTCCTGGTCAGTGGCACGTTGAATGTGAGTGGGCAGTGCCCTGGCAGCCAGGAGGGCCAGCTCTGTCCTGGGGGCATCAGGCCCAGCGTGGCCAGCCAGGCCAGGGAGGGATTGTCCCACTCTGCTGTGCACTGGGCAGGCCTCACCTCGAGTGCTGAGGGCAGTTTTGGGTACCACAATATAAGAAACAGTTAAGTATTAGAGTGTCCAAAGGAGGGCAATAAAGATGGGGAATGGCCTTAAAGAGGAAGCCGTGTGAGGAGTGGCTGAGGGCACTTGGGCTGTTCAGCCTGGAGGAGACTGAGGGGAGACCTCGCTGCAGTGACAGCTTCCTTGTGAGGGGAGGAGAAGGGACAGGCACTGATATCTTCTCTGTGGTAACAGTGCATGAAGCTGTGTCCAGGGAGATTCAAATTAAATATTAGGAGAAGATTCTTCTTCCCAGAGGGTGGCTAGGCACTGGAACAGGCTCCACAGGAAAGTGGTCAGAGCACCAAGCCTGGCAGAGTTCAAGAAGCTTTCAGACAATGCTCTTAGGCACACGATGTGATTCTCGAGGTGGTTCCTGTGCAGGACCAGGAATTGGACTCTAATCTTTGTGGGTTCTTTCCAACTCAGGGTGTTCTGTGATACTATGGATTACTAGTTGGATATGATGCTGTCATGAATAAGGTGATTGCTATGCAGGAGAAACTAAAATTGAGTATCCTCATGGTTAATGGCATGTTAATATCACTCAACTGTTTAGCTTTACATTGTAAAGAAGAAATCCTAAGAAACAGTACCAGAAATTAGGGATTTAGAAAAAAGACTGTTTTGACAGAAGGTTGAAGGTCTACATTCCCTTCAGCAATTTTGTTTTGATAGAATACTCTTTATTGTATTTTCTTGAGTAAATATTTACATGGTTAGTTGTTCTCTCTTACTACATATATAGGGGAAAAAACCAAACACAAAACCAAAACAAACGAAAAAGAAAAAATGACTGACTTGTGAGTGAAGAACTGAAGTGATGAAGTCTGTGTTGAAGTGTTATTGAAGTCTTGAGGCATATCAGGTCCCCCTTTTGTTACCTCTGTGGGTGTTGTTAAGAGCACTGGAAAGAGACTTCAGTGAGGAGTGACTCTGGATGGTGCTTCTCAAGGTCTTTGTATCAGTGAACTGACAATTAATGTTTCTTGCTGACTACCTGCATCCATATTCAAGCTGTTTATTTTAGTTCCAAGGACAATTTATTGTGTTCCTTCCCATCCCTAGAGAGTTACAACACTGATCTTGCACAGGAATGTAGGCTATTTGAGATAGGCCTGCTCAATACTGTATTAAACTTTTTCACACTTGTCTTGAACTACACAGTTCATACCGCTCTGTCCTTAATTTTGTTAGACAGTGCAGGTTGTATTTATGTAAAACTTACATATTTTACTTAAATATATGTGTAAATGTCTTCATATTTGTGTGTGTGCATACATATACATGCTTTCTACTTCAAAATACTTTGATCCTGTAGGAAGCAGATTTATATTTCTTTTTCTTTAAATTGCCACTAAGAGTGTGGATGCAGTGCATTTAAAGTCAGGGAAGAATATGGTATGGCATCGCTTTGAGTAGGCAGACCTTTTACTTGTAGGTCTCTGTGAAACAGCCTTGCTCTAACATTACTTTTATTTAAATGAACATTTGTTCTGAGCTCCAAAGGGATGCCTGCTGCTATTCCAGTGGCTGGTGTGGTTACTGTGCAGGCATGTGTGCAGTAAATCTCTGCTGGTGCCAGCTCTGGGAGGCTCCAGTAGCCAGTGCTGCACAGACCAGTTGCTGGGAAACCTTCCTGCTCCTGCCACAATTAGAATGGAGACAACTAGTCTGCTTTGTGCTTCTTCCTGTCACCTGTGCTGCAGGGAACAGCAGTAAAATTGGTGTGCTTAAATCATTTTGAAGGGATATGTTCCAAGAAAAAGAAATGCTGTAGGTGAGCCCAGCTGTGCAGGTTTTCTTGGAGCTGGTTGAAGACTTAGGGAGGAGACCCCCCCTGCCAGTTTAGTTCCACTGCTGCATTCTATGATGGGAAAACCCCAAGGACTGAATAGTTTCATTAAAGGCACTGTGACACGATTATCGGCGGATACCTGCCATAAGTAAAGCATTTCATTTATAAAGGACCCATGTGCTTTAAGCCTGAACTCCAACTGATAAATCTTGTAGAAAGAATTCAAAAACTGTATGGGGTTTTACTTTTTTTGGTCAGTATAAAGGGGATCAAGTGTGAAAAAACCATAAAGAGCAACATGCAGTCAGATTCACAAAGAACAGAGAGGAAATAGTGTGTCTGAACAGCCCAGTTTTGGCCTCTCACTCTTGTCAGCTGATGTTCCGCAGGCTCTTGTGAGCAGAGTGGAACGTGGATTTGCCAAGGACACATGCTGTCTATTTATGGCCTGCTGCTGCTATACAAACACCTCTTTATCCCTACTCAGGAAAATGATTTTGGCAATAATTATAGCCAAGGGCTGTGTTTGTACTGATGGATTGATCAGTGGTTCTTTACATGGACTGTGGTTGTGCTCCGTGAACACGAAGTTTCTATTGACACCGTGTGCTTTTTAGGATAAAGGTCCAGCCACTGTGGGGCTGTTTTTAGTGGGCACTTCCAGTAAAGTATGTATAAGTTTGTTTTCTGTTACTTTGAGAAAAGCATGCCCCCCAAAAAATGCTCTCTTGCAGTCAGCATTTTATATTAAATTGTATTTACTTTTCTTTTTTCCAAATAAGAAATGAAGGAAACACTTCTACTTTTTTTTTTAGACTGTAATGATTTTAAAATTTACAGACATGGGGAAAGGATTGTGTAGTGCAAGAATACATAAGATCTGATTTGCATCAATGTTGTGTGTGAGTTGCCAATCCAAAATCCGGCCCACCTGTCTGCATTGCTCTTGCTAATGACTTATAATAAAGACTTCTTAATTAGAAAGAAAAGAGAAAAAAGAAGAGGAGGGAATAAAAAGCAAAGGAAAGAAGGGTGGAGCTTATGATTATCATGGTAGCAGTGCTTTGCTTTCATGATGACTTTATGGTCATATGCTTTTACTGTGAGCAGCAAACCAGCCAGGACTTCATGCATCTACCTCAAAGTACACTTCAATCAGAAACAGGGCCAGGGAGGAGCAGGAGCATCTGGTGTTTCTTTCCTTCCTCTTCCAAACAGAGAGAGGCCAGGAGCCTGCACCTGCATTGCTCTGACACTGGACACCTCTATGGGAGTTGGCTGTGTTTTCTGCACCTGCGACTTAGAGTGGGCTGTAGGAGAGCTGCAGACAGAAATCACCTGCAGTACAGCGACAGCAGGTCATGTGCAAGGCGTGTGCCAGTGCTGCTGAAAGACACTGCTGGAACTGCCTCAGTCTGGCAGCTGCTTTATTACTCCAATAAATTCCAGCTGACTTTGAGACCAGTAGCTCAGATGTCTAATAAAAAATGTCTTTCAGTAGGAAATGTTTGAAGGGATGAAATGCTGTATCCGTTCTAAGCAGTGATTCCTACTGGCCTTTCACAGCTTATTCTACGGGGCCCAGTCTCTGCTGTTAGGTCTTGATGCATCATTTCCATGTAAATATTAATGAATTGTCTTGTTAAGTTCCTGCAAATGGCACTTCTTCCAAATTATGAAGAGCTCAATGGCAAATACCTGACTTGATGTGACAGCTTTTTTGATGTAAATCCTTTCATACAAAAGAAGTGTTCTCATAAATAGTTCTTTTTGCATAAGTTTCTGCATAGTTGGAGATTTAATACAAATGGGTTATTCAGGTTAGGTCTGAATCATGACAGAATTATAAGTTTTGTGAATAAAATCAGGTCTATAAAGTTGGCATTGTTACTTGTCTTCAACCAGGACTTGTTTCTGGCTGGGTGTTTGCCTGCTACTTGGTGACCAGGAAAGGACGCAGTTGAATTGCTTCCTATTACACTGTTCTTTTTAAATTGGAAACCTGTTGCTGTTTCCTCTGTGTGTGTACAGACAAAAGTCTTAATTCTGCCATGTAGGTATTCTGTGGCAGTACGGTTTTAAATGGTCTGTGACTGTACAAAAAGATTGAAACAATGTACAAAGTAAATGAAGTTTGCAGTGCGGGACTTGCCAGTAACCCAAAGAAAGAGCTTGTGTTTTGCTCTTCTTACACCTTCATGTATGTGATGAACAAGTGTGTGGGTTTTTCATCCCAGACCTATACTTTTTGTTCATTTATTTTTATAATTCTAACTTAGCTTTTTGGAGAACAGGATTTAAAATGTTTCCACTTGTTATAAGAAGATTGCAATGAGAAGTAAAAATAGGAAAAAACAGTAAAATCCGAAGGATCATAAACATGCAATTCATTTGTGATCTGAATTTGTGCAAATCTTAGTTTCATCATAAAATAAATATCTTTTCCCTTTTTTCTAAAGTGTGGTGATTCACACAGAACCGATATACTTAACAACACATCATTCAAATAAATTTTTATATAGAAAAAAGCAGATAATGCAGAAAACCTTTGATTATTAGACTTTGCTGTTTAAATATATTACTTATTAGACTTTAATGTTTAAAATATATTACTTCATATTCTATACCTATATATATGTATGTGTATAAATCTGTTCCATTTTATCTTTTTAATGTGAATCCAAATTTCCAAAGTAAAAAATTTGAGGGGATAGAGGGTAGTTTTAAACATATGAAAACTATTGTTCAATTCAGCATACTTGAAAAGGAGTTTTTTGTTAAAAGCTGTGGAAAGGTTTATTGAAATCTGAGCCTTTGCTGACCTCTGCCGGGGAGAGAATTCTTTGCAGTTTTACAGAGATTTTTGTGCAGTGCGTCGTGGAAAAGTTATTTCTGTATTCTGAAGGGAAAAAAACACTGTAACTCTTTATATACTGTAAAATTATTCCAGGAAACTTCATTCTCCTCGCTTGCTGTTAGGTCATTGTTAGCAATGCTTCTGCTCTGCTCTCCTGAGAGATGTTGGATAAAGGAGAGAGGAGAGAGAGCAACTTTTTGTTTCTGGCTGCAAGGCTGTCAGCATTTTGGTGAAGGAAGAAACGTGCTCGTGCTAGTTAACAAGAATAGAGTTTTAGCAACTGGGACGAGGCTGTTGCTTCTGGTATTACCCTTTCTCTTTGGGAATCACATCTGTACAGGCACACTGAGCCACCATCTTATCACCACTATCTGGACATCCTGCCTTGCCTGTTTCTCTCAACTCAACAGAGTTCAAGCTGATCCTTCCTCCAAAACTCATCCTATCATTACTTTGCCAGTCAATCAAGCCTGGAAGTTAATTTTGCTCATCTCTTTTATCTGAACCACAAAATTCCCATTGCAGTTTGTCTTAAAGTTCAGCTTTTTGAGTTTTTGCAACTAAAACTGCATCAATTCTCAGCTCTGAAGCGATGATTAAATAGGCCTTTGATTATAGCTATGGTCATCACATGCCTGTATGTCCTGGGTTGACTTTATGAGGCTCATTATCCCCATTTGTCTGTGTAGCTCTGTTGTAAAACCATGTATATTTTTTCTTCTGGTATGATCCAAGAAAATCAAACTTAGAGACAGTGCCTTATTGGTTGTACAATTTTATATTGTTTCATGGATTGGTGTGCTGCAACTAACAGAAGTACTTCTGAAATATAAAAAGGAATATTCAATTACAAATATTTGAGAAACCTCAAACTTACTGATGATTGGTGTGTGTACTTCTGTGAGTATCCGAGACTTCTTGTCCAGTAACTGAAAACTTTGTTCTGCCTTTCAGGATATTCACATTGTACAGCAAATCTTTGCCACTAGACTTGGCTTGTCGTGTCTGGGACGTGTTCTGCCGTGATGGAGAGGAGTTCTTATTCCGTACAGCGCTGGGAATACTAAAACTTTTTGAAGATATTTTGACCAAAATGGACTTCATTCATATAGCTCAGTTTTTAACAAAGCTACCAGAGGACTTGCCTTCGGAAGAATTCTTCGCATCTATTGCTGCCATTCAGATGCAAAGTAGAAACAAAAAATGGGCTCAGGTAATGAGGATGTCAGTCTTTGGTAACTGATGATTTTACTTTAGTCCTGAAAATGGGGTTTGGCAATATCTGGAAGAACATTTTAGCAGAGCTAGTGCTTAATTTTATGGGTAGGTGGGACAGTGAAGCTCACTCCATGCTTTTAGCATACATTGAGATGAGTGGATTCCCTCAGCTTAATCTCCTCTGGAAAGGGAGACCTCAGTCAACATTCAAAATTGAATGTTTTGAGTTGAAATTGAAATATTGAGTGAAATTTGTGAAATAAAATGTCACACAACTTTGAAAATTTATTAATTACAAAGGCTGCTAGCAACATTATAACTTGATACTTAAAAGCAGAAATCCACTCTTTGGGAGAAGTTGTCAGGATTCACTATCATACAGTCATTTTAATCTTCTTGAAGATCTCTACTCTGCCTAATTTTGGCTCTACAGAAGTGATTGCATCTCTGACTTCTTTATTGGGATTTAGCATGTGATTTCAGAAATTGTTTCATCTCTGTAATTTCAACTAAATTCCAGTTTAAGGAAAAAAGATGTGTCAACTGAATGTGGAAATCATTAAGTGGCTGTAGCAGCCATTCCTGTTGAAGAGTGGAAACACCCCCTTTTTTTTCCTTCTTTGTTCAAAGCAGCCCACTTTGTGAGTCATTCCATAATAGAACTCTGCCCATTTTATCCAACTGCTTTTTTGCAGAGAAAATGAAAGGTGGTGTTAAATGTAGTAGTTGGGGCAATTCAGCTGCAACTGGGTGTTTCTGGTTCTTTCCTGGGGCAGCAGTGCCTGCAGATGCTAGGATATACCAGTTTTCTCTTTGAGATGAGCATTTCTAACCTTCACAGCAGGAGTGGCTCCGCAGGTTGTTCAGTTGTCTCACCTTCCTTGAACATGTCATGCGTGCATGAGGATTCCATTCCAAATAAATTGCCAGGCTGCTGCTTCCCTCATGGGGAAGGAGAGATAGGGGTCCTATTCTGCCAAGGACCCCAAATAACAGGCTTCAGAAGTGTGTGTTGGGGGAGATGGAGTTTAAAACCTTTGTTAAACCTGTTTCTATCCACCGTGTCACAAGGACTTATGGGAGACGTCTCTTGCCGCTGGAGAGGTTCTCTAATTACATTTGATAGTTAAAATAGTATTGCTCAGACATAATTGAAAACTCTTCAGAATGAATTATTGAGTAATTTTTTTTAATCTAATGCTTTTCTTCTCTCTCATTTCTTGAAATGTCTAGATACTGGCTGCTCTGCAGAAAGATAACCGGGAAATGGAAAAAGGAAGTCCTTCACTGAAACGTTAATCTTGGGTTTGCCTCCAGTGACCCCCAGGAAAAGAGCTAAAGTGGCAAAAGTATTGATTACTGTTTGACATGTATGAGCCTGCAAATCAAAGTGTTAGTTCACAGTTATATTTAGTAGTAGAATAGCCTTAAGGGGGAGAGAAGAAAAATGAGGAGGAGGAGTGAAAAAAAAAGGAAGAAGACAGGAAATTAGGGGATAAACCCCTTATAAATTAAACCTAGGCTTAGCCTTAAACTTTAAGTGGTATGAGCATATGCTGTGGAGACCATTACACATTCTGTACTTCTGATGAGGGCAGTGAAACAAAATAATATTAAGGGTTTGCGGTTTTCTAAATTTTTTTTCTCAGATGTTTTAAAAGAATGGACATTCAGCAATGTTGGTTGCTTTGACAGCTCTTCCTGTTTTATTCTTAGGCAGGATATATTTCCAATACCTGTAACAGTAGCTGGATCTGGATTTTAGATAACTGGTGCTGGAATTCTAAATGATGTAAGGACCATTTCTTTAGAAATACTTCTGATTTTATAGGCTGTGGGTCCCATTTACCAAAGAAATCATGTAGACATAGAATTACATTCCTTTATTTAATAAGAAAAACTGAAGTAGAAAGTAAGCTTGGAAGAAAAGTCGAACTAGCAGTGCAAAACTAATTATTCTTCAAGATGCCTTGGAAATTTATTTTCCAATCTGGATGCATATGGAGGAAATTCCATTTGTCAGACTAGATTCCAAACTCACCAAGAGGGTTCTGGTATTAGGGTGGCATCATTTCCCAATTGTGCTCTCTTTCCTCTGTTTAAAGCCAAGGACACATACTACTAAATGCATGTTTCCATGTGTCCCTCTCCTGGGGCACTGCTGTTCCGTGGTGTTCTTGCCTACCATCTACTTACTCATATGCCATGTGTCCAGTCATGGAGATAAAACTGGACTTAGCAGATAAACTGAGAAATGGTTAAAAGCAATTTTGGTAGCTACTTTAAACCCACTGCTTTGCTTACTGGCAGAACTAAGGAGGAAGGGTGGTAGGGGAGCAGTTAATGTTTGCTGGTGTTACTGCTGAAAAGCAAAGGTTTTGTGCAATCTCTAGAAACTGCTGCTGCTGCCACCACAGTGGGAAAGTTATGTGGAGCTGATCTATAGAGTGACAAGTGAAAGAAGATTATTGGGAAATGTGCCAGACACCATCAGGATAAGTACAAGCTGTCATTTCTGAGTGTTTTATCTGACCTCTAATACATGAGAACAAGTTACAGCGGCAGCAAACTGCCATTATATAAATCCCTCATACATCTTAGATCCTCTCTGCATTCAGGTGAATGTTGAAGGGCAAATCATGAGTGCCTCTGATTTACAAGAATGTTTATTGCATAGTGTGTAGTGTAAAACCTATTTTATATTAATGATGATCATTGAAAAGGGAAAGGTAACTGAAGCAATACTTGTGTTAACTAAATCCTCCAGCTGTATGGTCAGCGGTTTCCCAGTGCTCTTCAGCTGGTTTATGCTGATTATTTTGGAATTGTCTGAATAAAAACAAGAAGAATAGTTGCACACTGCTCAACTCAACCTACAGTGTAAAGGACTGTGGGACGTAATTAAAACACTGTCCTTTGGTACAGACATTATTTCTATGAGGGATAATTTGATTGTATTATTAAGAAGAGTGAGAACAAGATTCCCTGGTAAGTGAGGACTCTTAATCACTTTGAAAGATGTGTAATGCAAATGCAGCCTACAAGTCTGATACCTCATTGACCTCTTCTCCTGTCCACTTTGTGTAGCTGGTGTAATGGATGTGGTATTTTGTTGGTCATCTTAATTCCTCCACAAGACATCACCTCAGTCATCACTTACTGAAAACAGATGTTAAGATGTGATAGGAAACATGTTAATTCACTCAGAATTTGTACAGAATTTGTCCTCCAATGACTGGTACTTGTATGCTCCATTGCTTTGAAGTGCAATAGAAAGCAGGAAGGTCAGTAAGTGTTTTTTAATATTACTTTTTCTATTACTACAACAAATATGCCTTTCCATGAAGAATACGAGAGGCCTACCATCCGAAACATTTGCACTATGCTTTTAAATGGTTTATTGAACACGGAGATCACTTTTTCCTCAATATACATGTTTAGGTGATACTGTAACTGGCTTTGTGATTTAAGTCTTCATTGCAACTACATTTGTATTTTCTTTTAAAGCAAGTCTACAAGTGTGGCTCATTTGTCTGGTTAAAAAAGCATTTTTTAGCTATTAGGTATCTTGGCAGCCATCGACAGCCTGTTCCTTTTCTCAATAAGATGTTGAATGTAACAGTGACAGTGGGCATAGTTGTGGGGAAAAGGCCTGCTGCAACACTTGTGCACTGTTTGTTACTTGCAAATGTAATTACTTTGTTTTGTGATCTGATCGGTTCTTAGAAGTTGTATATATTTTCTAAATGATTTCTTTGTGTATATAAGGTACGTTCTTTAATGAAGAAACAGCAATGCAATAAGGAGCTTTGCACAGTTTGTTTTCAAACAAAATACATGTGAAAAAAATCACCTGCCTAAACATGCAATTATTTCAACTTCTCAATAACTTGATTTGAAGGTAATGCTTGAATTTTGATAAAAACAGAGCTGAGTAGTAATGGCATAGAAGTTCTTGCCACTGAGCTTTTCAAGTTTCTTGCAGTATACCAAATCTCTTAATTAGCTAATACAGAAATCTTCTTTAAGAAATTCAGGGAATTGCATTAAAAAATTGACAATTTTATTGTTCAGGTACTTGAAAGTATCTGTAACAAGATGCATGATATTTTCTTTCATGGAGCAAATGTCCCCATCAAGCAAACTTTCTTTTCTTCATGGGTTTAAAGAAAAATAAAACTGCTGCAATACATGAAAAGTACCACTGTATGTGCAGCAGATCAGAGAAACCAGAAAACTCCAACCAGCTTTGGGATTCTTTACAATCTGCACTTTATAATAAAGCAGTTTTGCAACTTCAATCTGCAGTCAATCATTAATGTTATTTCATATAGTGAACAATTTCATTTGGGGAAAAAAGGTACCTTGTAACAGCTTATTTTTGAATGTTTTAAAACAAGAATGATATATAGAGAAGTGTTGGTACATCTCCTGTACATCATGTTTAAATTAGGTTATGTAGTTACCACATTTGTTTTGTTTAGATATATGTATCAAACTGGAACTTTTTCAACTGTAAATATATGGTTTTGTTAAATAAAGTCATGTAAAGTTATCTTAATCAACTGTTGTCAGTGTAACTCAGATATTAAAAATTCAAGTATTAGTCTTTTTCTTCACAGGTGGCTTTAGCAGTTTTTGTCTGTTCAAAAAGAGAGCTTTGGGCCATTTGTGTATTGAAGGTAGAGGACTTTTTGCTGATGCTTTCCAAGTTCTCATGTTAAAATACCTGTTAAATTCCCTGAGACATCTAGAAAATCTGATACTTACTGTGCCTGTGGTTTTATCCCTTTTCATACATCTTTCTCTGGACTAGGCCTGAGGTCTGAAAGATAAATGTATTATGAAAAACAGTTGTAAATACATCTTTGTGACATGCACAGAGCTCAGGAATGCTTAAATACCTTATCCTGGCTTTGTTTGAAAAGAAGTAGTCTTAGTTTATTGCAAGTTTCATAATCACAGAGCATTTTTATACTCAAGCCAGTGTTGTTTTACTTCTGACATAGGCATAACTTCAGAACTTAAAGTGGAAAAGCTTCCTGTTGCTAAAGTGAAGAGTTTGAAGGATGAAATAAAAGAGGGGAGAGAAGGCAGCACCTGTGCAACAAGGGCACGTGCAGAACCCAAAGCCTTGGCTGCCGTGGATCTGGTTTATCCAGCAAGCAGCTGTCCCGCTTCCTTTCACTGAAGTATCTCCTGATGTGCAGAACTGGAATGTGAAATCAGATGTGTTCTCTCTAACAACGATTTGATACTGAAAGACATTTATATTGTATCTGTTACAGAAGTTGCACATATTTGTTCAAAACTAGATTTACTTTTCTTTACTTGTTCTCCCAAATAATAATTCCAAGTTTCTTCAGCCATGCTCAGCAAGGAAAGAGGAATTTGCTTTCTGGCTTTTTATCGAACTCCCCTACAAGTAGGGGTCAGCTCAGCATAGTGACATTTCTGCGTTTCCACCTGCTGACTTAGTAGCTCTACAGTATTTTTCCTCGATCTGAAGTGGTATCTCAGTTCCAAGCACGCCACGTTTCTGCTGCAGTTTCAGGTTGTTTGTGCGCAGGCTGCTCCGGCCGGCTTTCTTTGGGTCAGGATATCGCTCTGTGGCACGTTCCGACGCCCACCCGTTCAGCCTTTCTGCCTTGGCTTTCAGCTTCCATTTTTCCAGTTTTTCCATGAAATGCCGGAGAATATGGATTTCATTCGCTGCCTTCTTTTGGAGCTTCGGGATTTTTTCTTTCTTCACGTGCTCACAGTCCACGGAGCGCTGACCAGTTCTCTCCGAGCAGTCACGGTGCTACACTACACTACAGAACAGTTTGGATTTCACGCCTCAGCCTGATGTTTTCTGCGTGGGCCGAGAGGAGTAGAACTAAAAGAAGAATCGCTCTATTTTCTTCAGTCCTCACCTTTCCGGGGAAGATGTGCCTCCCTTTG
>VXAX01005253.1:0-13093 GCA_013399835.1 Leptocoma aspasia | reverse complement strand
GGCAGCCCCGGGGGCGCGTCCTGCACTGCGGACCCCGGGCTGCCCCGCTCTCTCCGGGCGGGCTGCCCGCCCGCTCCCCGCTGGTCCGAGGAGCGCACCCGGCAGCTCGGACCTGTCGCTGCTTGAAGTTCTGGGTTTGCCTCCCGTCAGCCCGGCCGTGTCACGGATCTTGCACCTGCCTCTTACCCGCGCTCGGCCTTGGCCTTCAGCATGTCCTAGCTGCGGGCTGGCTGCTCGCCTTCAATGTCACTGCACAGCCAGGCTTGGGTTTAAAAAGCGTCATTTGGGTAAGAAAGCGTCATTTCACAATCACAGAATGGGTCAGGTTGGAAAGGACCCCAGTGGGCCATCCCAGAGCACATTGCACAGAACTGCATCCAGATGGTTCTTGGCTATTTCCAGTGAGGGAGACTCCACAGCCTCTCTGGGCAGTCTGTCCCAGTGCTCAGTCACCTGCACAGTGAAGAAGTTCTTTCTCACGTACATGTGGGACTTCCTGTGTATCAGTTTCTGCTTCTTACCTCTTGCCCTATTGCTTGGCACCACAGGGCAGAGCCTGGTCCAGCCTTTGACACCTCCCTTCAGATACTGATGGACATTGGTGATGTCCCCTCTCATACTTCCCTTCTTGAGGCTGAACAAACCCAACTCCCTCAGCCTGTCCTTGTAAGAGAGACGCTCCAGATCCCCAGTCGTCCTCATTGCCCTCTGCCGGACCATTTGATTCATTTTTGATTGATTTGATTTGTTGTTACTTATGTTTTGCTTCATTAAATACAAAGACTTTTTCAAAACCTTAAAGTGTACAATCATTGCTGCTTGCTTAGTTCTTAAATAACTAGAAAAGAATAAAATTTGTTACTCTTACAGTAAATAATGTTTGTTTATTTCCATGTTGCTCCTCAGTAAGGTGATACAAACAAGCAAAACCCAAGCTGTATAATGCTATTGGTGTTAACTTGGGACTTGGAAAGCTTCCTGGTTATGGTGAGCTGGCTTTGTGGGAGTGCCATGCATGCCCAGGAATCACCACGTGGTGCTGTTTTCCTGGCTTACCTGCCTCCATGCCCTGTAGAGACTCGTCCAGAGCTGAAATCGCAGATCTGATAGAAATATGGCCAGTACTGCTAGAGAAGTTTAGGTACTGGGAGCTGGCTTTTGAGGAGCAAGGAAAAAGTTGCGCTCCTTCCTGGAGAGTGCTCATTATGCTGGAGATGTAATGGGAATCGTTTTATCACTCCTCCTTTTTTTCTGTTTAGGAGGACATGGCTGCTCACGTGGGAGCATCCCGAACACCTCAGGAGGTGATGGAGCACTATGTGAGCATGTATATCCATGGCAACCTGGGAAAAGCCTGCATCCCTGACACTATTCCCAACAGGGTGACGGACCACACGTGCCCCAGCGGCGGCCCGCTGTCTCCCAGCCTGACGACGCCGCTGCCGCCGCTGGACATCTCGGTGGCGGAGCAGCAGCAGCTGGGGTACATGCCGCTCCGCGACGACTACGAGATCGAGTACGACCAGGACGCCGAGACGCTCATCAGCGGCCTCTCGGTGAACTACGACGACGACGACGTGGAGATCGAGCTCAAGAGAGCTCACGTGGACATGTATGTGAGGAAACTCAAGGAGAGGCAGCGGCGGAAGAACATTGCGCGAGACTATAACTTGGTACCGGCCTTCCTGGGGAAGGATAAAAAAGACAAGGAGAAAGCTCCCAAACGAAAGATCACAAAAGAAGAGAAGGAGTTGAGGCTGAAACTGAGGCCTTTGTATCAGTTCATGTCTTGTAAGGAGTTTGAAGACTTCTTTGAGAACATGCACAAGGAGAGGATACTTCGAGCGAAGATTCGGGAGCTGCAGCGGTATCGGCGAAATGGGATCACCAAAATGGAGGAGTCGGCAGAGTACGAGGCGGCCAGGCACAAACGGGAAAAGAGGAAGGAGAACAAGAACATAGCTAGTTCCAAGAGAGGGAAGGAAGAGGGTAAAGAAGGTGAATTTGCTGCCATTGAAAACCTGCCTGGCTTTGAACTCTTATCGGACAGGGAAAAGGTGCTCTGCAGCTCTCTGAACTTGAGTCCTGCACGTTATGTGACTGTAAAAACTATCATTATTAAAGACCATCTCCAAAAAAGACAAGGAATTCCTTCAAAGAGTCGCCTTCCCAGTTACTTAGATAAGGTACTGAAGAAAAGGATTTTAAACTTTCTGACAGAAAGTGGTTGGATATCCAGGGATGCTTCATGAAATTCAGCTGATCTGAAAAAACACAGCAGAGGCCCATTACAGCCTCAAGGACTCCGTTATTTTTTCCTTCCCTCCCCAAAGATACAGAAACCATGTTGCTTAAAAACACAAAAGAGCAGATACATAAATCTCCAGAGTCATCATGATCCATGGTGGTTCAAATAGACTTTTGCTTTGGATCATGGAAAATACTTAATTGTGAAACTTCTACATTGGATTTCACTGCTTTTGGTACATTATTAGAACAATTTTTTCATGTGAACTTACTCAAGTCCGGTAGTCCCAGAGTAGTTGCTTTAGTCCGTACTGTTGGATAAATGAGTATCAGTGTAATCCTTGCTTTTCTTTGAAGGTAGGAGATAGTTTCATTTGCTGGAAACTTTCTTCACCATTTGTTTTGTTTTTTTTTTTGGCATAATGCTGGCAGCAGAGCGAAGCTTACAAAAGTCCTGTGCTCAGGAGCAGGTGAGCAGGGACTTTTGTGACCATTGCTAAGCTTTCGGAACATTCTCCTTAGTAACTACAGCCAAGGTGTGGGGACAGCAGGGTGAGTTCCTGTCGAGAATACAGCAGGGATGAGCCGTGGCAGGGAGTGGAAGGAAGGAAGTGTGGTAGGTGAGATTCCTCCAGGGACTTGTGCTGTGGAGGGGGGTTCTTGAAGACCTCCCAGCTGATCCAGGCATTGTTTTGACCTGGGTTTCCTGAAAGAGACCCCTCTGAAGCTTTGTCGTTTCCTGCTTGGTACTGGAGTGTCAGGAATCCCCAGCAGCTGTGGGGCTCTGCTCCAGAGGAGCGGTCAGCTACAGTGAGGTACCTGATTTAGGCCAGAAATGGGGTTTGGGAGAATAGGCAGTGAGGTGTTTGGCAGAAGTTGAGAGCCTCAGGCAGCAAAATCCCTGTTTTTCCTTGTTGGGGGAGCCTGCTCCTTTCTCCTTTGGGATCTTAACTGCTGAACTCACACAGATTGAGGAGGTGTAGCTGTCTCCTGAATTTCTTTGGGAAGTCAGGGAAAGGGAGCAAGAGTATCAAATGGGGCGTGATTGCTGAGATTGGTCTTTAAAAACAAAAATAAGAATTGATGCAGATTTGGTCAAAATGCACAGAGTGTTCCTAAATTTGGAGTGCTTAATCCAGCCACTGTAGGGTTCTAAATGCAGATACCTTGAAAGGCACTGGCCCAGGCACATGGAATCTGAATTTACTGACAGGTAGAAGAACAGTGCACCTTGGGAGGGATCTGCTCCAGTTCTGACAGCTGCTGCCTGGAGCGCTGCTGGAGCCAGGCACCAGCTGGGATGTAACACACAGGAAACACAAATGCCAGACCCGCAGTACTGTTCTAGTAAGATCTATTGATTAAGGGAAAGGTGTTGAAGGAGGATTAAAAAAACACTTTTATGCCCATTTCATCCTGCAATTCTCATGCTGGTATTTAACCAAATGAAAATGGTGGTTGCCACATGAAAGATGGAACAGTTACTTGTGCCTAAGCCTCTCTGCTGGTCGTGTCTGGAGCAGGAAGCTGTGACTGGAGGCAGGTCAGGCAGGTCTTTTAGAGTGCAGGTGTACCAAAAGTTGGAACCTGACTGGCTTCAATATGAGTGCAAGATCTGGAAATGTGATCTTGCTTTGATGCTTTGGGCTGTAGTCAGTGAGGATACCACAAAATCTTAAAACAGTATTAATTCTGCAGTTTGGCAGAGGTATTCTGATCAGAACTGGGTTTCATTTAATGCATCCAGCATTACCTAACTAGTGTTACCAGTGAGTTTAGAATAAAAGGGGTACAATACAAAGCCAGCATTTCTAAGGAAAAAAAAAAAACCAAAACTCTAGTGCCTTTTTCTTTTAAGCTTATGATGTTATGTCCCTTCAAAAAAGGTAAGGGCTATGTCCTCTGGGATGTAATACTTTCTTTGGCTTATCTGTAAGTGGTTTGTTGTGGCATACTCGAGACAACACTGTCTCTTCTTGGCAGCAGTGGAGCTAACTGCAATGTGCTGAGTAGCTTTAATAACCACTTCCACCCTATATGCATGTACAAGCAGCACACAAGTTCATAAGGTATAAACCCTTGGTTATTTTCTCTGTCCTACTCCTGTGGGAAGGAAGCTCAGTCTTTCTTTTCAGCATTCTAGTTATGCAATTTGGTTCTTCCTGTAACTTGTTACTTAACTGCCATAACATGCTGTTTTGAAGCCTCAATTCTGCATGTACCTGGGAGTTTAAGAGAATTGTTTTGGTTTTGGTTCTTCTGGGGTTTTTTTCCCCTCAAATCTGTGATTTTCGTATTTCTACACTGTTTTGACACATCTAAGTTAAACCGAAGCAATAGCGTAAAGCCCATCTGAACAATAACTTAGGAAAAAATGTAGGCACCAATGAGTCATTTAAATGTTGAAGTGAATTCTGCATTTACACTTTGTAGCTTCTTAATTCCTCAACCCCTCCAAAATGTTTCTTTGGTGCTAGATGTAACTTATTGAACATCAAAATGAATGTAAAATAAAAGTATTTTTAATGTATGCAATATGGATATCAATATTTATTTTGTACTTGCAAGGTAACTCAAGGTGGTAAATGTTTGCTTTAGCAAATATTAGTCCCTTGGAACGGGCTTCCCTAGAAGCAATGTCTCATTGTCAGCTATGCTTTTAATTTTAAAGGTGACTTGCACTAGAGGATGCTGCTGTTCCATATTTCACATGGAACTTCTTTAGTCTAAGCATTCCTTTGTTATGAGCTGCTGGTTTTCTGTTTGATTGCTTATAAATTGAGATGCAGTTAATGTTAATCCAGCAATTTACTACAGCTATGCTGCTTCTCTTCTGTGGTGAAGGGGCTGAGATGGCAAAGAGCTCTTTCAACTTGTATTTTGTGTTGATCTGGAAATGCTTCCTGTACTGTACAAATAACCCAGCCTTCATGTTGCTAATGACAAGGTGTTTTATATGCTTAATGCTCTTGACTTTTCTAATTAAAGTTATTACTAATGATAGTATCTGTCTTAACAGCATTGATGTAAGCCTGTGAAAAAGCAACACTCTCTAAGCTGTTCAAAGTACTGATCTTGTGCTCTGGGTAGGGGCTGTGCTGTGCCCCATCCCAGCGCTGTGTTGGAGGAGCCCCTGTCTCCATCCGTGTGCACTGCCCAGCGCTGGGCTAGGATGCTGCAGGGTATTCTGGCCACAGCCCCGCCTGCCCCCATTCATGGCAGGCCCAGCACACAGTGAGAACAGTGTTTGTAGGTTTGCACTGGTCTGTGACCATGAACTGCCTTGGAAATCACCCAGGCTGAGCACTCTGCCATTATTCTCTTGTGTGGCCACTGCGTTCGATTCCGTTGCAACTGGAACAGGCTTCATGAACCTTCTGGTTTACTCCTCTCACAAAATGTTTTTGGTGTGCCCCAGTCACTCCTAAGTGATGACACATTAAATACTGTGAAGCAAGAAACCCCATGAGCGTGTTCAGCTCATCAGCTTCTTTCTTCCTTAAAGGGAATGTTGCATTCATTTGAAGTTTACAGTTGTAGCTGTGCCAGACACACAAACGCCTGTGCTGAAATCACACAAAGCCTAACTGATGTTGTGCACACAGCATTTTACTAGATTTCTGCATTGTGTATTGGTAAATAAACTTGTATTAAAGTTTCTTTCTATGACCGATTTAACAGTAATGTAGCTTGGGCAATGAGGAGAACGGCTTACATCTTTGCAATAACAATTGGAGATGCACTGTAGCTAAATGGGATGGGTGGAAATGTAGTCTGTGAGATAGCTAGTACTGGTGGTAGCTTTGTTGGGTGCTTAAACTTCAGAACTACTTTCCTCTGTTCTTTGATTACTTCCGTGCTCCTTCCTGGGGAATGGCAGAGTGCACAGGTGGTTGGAGCTCTCCACAGACTGACCCACTCCCTGCCAAAGCCTTTCTGAGGGCAGGCCAGGGAAGGGGAACCACTTAAATGAGAGACTCAGTTACCAGCTCTAAAGATGACTCTTGTGTTGAACATTTAACAGGACCTTGTGTTTAAGAACACCTCAAATGAACTGATGTAGTCAAAAAATGACAGTTTGTGTGGAGCACTGGGAAGCTCGTTAACAAAATCATCATCTGCTAGGGAACAATGTGTCCCTTTGTTTTAACTCCCCATTAGAAAAACTTCTATAATCCTCAGCCTATTGTTACATGTAGTTTACATGTAGATCCAGAGGGAGTGGGAGGGGACAAAACAACACATGACAGTTCTTAAAAGGTATATAAATGGAACCTGGTCCCTTTTTGACATCAGTTGTGAGAACAGGTCCCCATCAAAGTGCAACAAAGCCATTTCTTCAATCCTACTTCACACAACTACAGTGTGCTCTTAAACCCAGAAGGAGGAAAGATATTTCCAAATTCAACTTCAGTATATGGAATCCCCTTTTTTCCCCCCTGTATTTTTAAACTCGACCTTTGCATTTTTTTCCCCTGTACTTCATTAGTTTAAAAAAATTAACATTGTAGCTGTCTTCACACATCAAAAAATTAGTCATTCCTCTGCCCAGTCAAAGCATTCTTTCTTAGAGAATCCTTAAATAGGACTAACATGACTAACCTCCATAAAACCACCGTTTTATGCACTTAGGCTGTTCCTGGTTAACTGTTTAATTCCCATGAGGGAAATCAGCACTGGGAAAAATATCTTAAGGAATGAGTAGTCACTTCTCACCATGAGTAGGTCCAGTGTTCAGTAAGCTCTTGGCAACTCTGTATCTGAACCACAAAAAATATAATCAATACTTGACTTCAAGGTAAGAAGCTCCTTAATCCACAATAACCAGAAACATGGTAAAAAACTCAGAAGTACTTACTTTTTACAGGACCAAATAACTTCCCTAAGTGTGAAGATTCTATCCTGTGTGTTAATAGTGTGGGCTTTCATGATACAAGAGGATGGATCCTTTGTCATTTGTGTAATTTGCCAGGTTCCACCTACTTCTGTCCAGGTGACCAGAAAAATGTCCTTCAGGTAATCATGTGTTGAGTTTTATCCTGATTGTGCAGGATTGGGAGCAGCAGATGGACTTAAGCATGCAAGCTGCATGGAGAAAAGTTCTGGTGCAACCTAATATCCAAGCTGAGTAAATGTAAGAAATAAAGAAAATGAAACTAAGTTCACACTTTTGTTTGAGCCACTTACATGCAATTATTTTTGTAAGTCTAAAAGAAATCATATACCAAACTCTCAGCAACTTGCTTCTTTGGGTGTTCTGGTTCTCATCAGGATTGTAACTACAGTCTGCGTAACAAACTGATTGCAAAGCTGGAAGTTACAAGACTATAAAAATTGTTTAAACCAATTTATACAACATTAAATTAAAAATCCAGAGATAGGATAAATTCTATTGGTTCTTCAATGCCATACAAGTATTAGATGGTTTTCTTGATTCAGTGTTAGTACAGGACAAAAAGGTTGAACAATTACAAAAGATATCTAATCTCCATTGCCATTTATTTACAGTTCAGAATTCACACGGGTTTCAGTTTCAATTGTTGAGATTATTTTTGAATAGACAAAACAGGGCATTTATCACATCAGTGTGTAAAAGCTGATGGGTGCTTGCAGAAGGCAGGTTATTTGTACATCACCCACTTCTGCAATGTGGAATTCTACAAAACCAAAGGAAGTGTTTGAACCACTATCTGCATTTTCAATCTACACACAGTGATAAACTTGAAATCGCAACATTCTTGTGAGCGTTTCATTCTTTTCAATTTAATTCACCTTCTCAGGAGCCAGAGTTGTAAAAAATATTACCTAATCTAAAGCATTAGAGGGCTTAATGGCTCTTTTAGCTCACACTGAAGAAGAGCTTATGGAACACTGATGTTGAAGGCCACTAAGCAAGAGAATTTTATCGGTTACTTCATTTTCATTGGGAGACCTCAACCAACTCTTTAAACCTCTCAGGGAGCAGAGGAACGAGGGAAGCATGGTGTGAGAGAAAAACCATTCAGTTGTTTAATAGTTGTATGGCATTTGAAACTCTCAGCTTGAGCAGCTAAGCTTCTTTCACAACACCCACCAGGGCGGGCCGCAGCGTGCGCCCGTGCAGCTTATAGCCAATCTTGGATACCAGCGCGATAGTGCCCGGCTCCTGGCCCTCCACGGCAGTGTGGAACAGCGCCTCGTGTTCGTAGGGATCGAACTTGGCTCCGACAGGGTTCAGTCTGAGCAGCCCATGCTTTTTAAACACTTTCTGAATCTGTACTTCTGTCATGACAAGACCTTCGTACAAGCTCTTCAAGTGAGGATTTTCATCCTTAATTTCTTCTTTTGGAACACTTTCTGTTGCTTTCTCCAAAATGTCTGCAACTTCTAGTAAGTCCTTACAGAAGCTCTGGATCCCTGAAAATGAATAAAGGAGGAGAGAATGGGATTAGTCCACTGAGGGGAAACAACTGTTAAACAAGTGTTAAAGCACCTTACAAGATCTGTGGGGATCAGCTGGTTCTCAGGAAAGGGTCTCTCTAACAACTGCACAACTTGTAAACTCAAGCTCTTTACAGAACAGTAACTAACAACTTCCAAGTAGTTCCAAAAATCTGAAAAAAAACCATCATGGTTTTAAACTAAAAACTAGAGCTGTGGTTGGGCTGAACTGTACCAAATGTAGATAATTCAGCTGTCTAGTTATCTGGATCAAACCAAATAACCAAACTCTTCAGCAGGCGGTTTGGTTCCGTTTTTATTGCGTACGTTATATTTGCAAATATCTGTGACTGCAACTCAGAATTTATGCAAGTCTCAGAAATTAGTTTCTCTTTTTTCAACAGAACAAGCAGTCATGCACCAGCAATAAAGCTTACAGATTATATGTAATCTAGTTTTCAAGATAAATTAATTTCTATTGTAGCACCTCAATGTAGCTCAGACATGACTCCAAGTCCTTTGCAGTAAGTAGAACATTAGTGAAACAATGCTTATTGCAAATCAAGCTCAGGATGAAGCACTCAAACATCCATGAAAAAGAGTACTATGTACTTTTTCTTACAGTACAGATTAACTGAAGACCCTGCATTCAGAAATTAGAACTTGATACTGAGAATTAAACTATACAGCTCTGTATGGTGTGTAGTGAAAAAGACCAACTAATTTTTCGAGGCAGAGTGGCAGTCAAACAACAGGATAAAACAGCACTCTGCTGCTGCAGCATTTGCACAATATTTCTGTTTTATGCATTGTGGTTATGAGGACGGTCGGTGATGGGAANATATTTATAAGGCTTTTCTATTTCATCTTTCCCAAAAATGGATTTGTGTTGGAAATGGCAAAAAGCTAAATCAGATGTTACTAGCATAGCTCTTGAAGGAAGATGTGCTTCTAGCATTCCTCACAGCCAGTGATTGTGCATTCCTAGCACTGAAAAGAATCCATTTATTTAGATGTATTACTTCTATTTGGAAGCTTTCATCTTCAACAGAACAGTTATTCAACTGTAAAAGGCTAAAAAAAAAACCCCACAAAAATATCCCAACATCAAAAAAGAACCAAATTCAAAACAAACACTAAGAACAAAAAACAACAACAAAAAACCCCAAACAAAACCAAAAAACCCCCAACCAAGCAAAAAAAACAGAAAAAAAAATTTCAACCAACCCCAAAAAAATCCCCCAAAAAAACCCAACCAACCAACCCCACAAAAAACACCCCCAAACAACCAAACATGCCCCCAGTCACCCCTAAAAAAACCCAGCCAGAAACTCAAACCAGAAGGCAAACCAATATTCCATGCTCTTGGTCATATCTGAGACCAAAATATGTGAAAGAGACAAACTTCACGCTGCAAAACTTACTAAAAAAAACTATGAATGCAGTACACATTGTAGGAAACTAGATACCACATTTAAAGAAAATGTCAGCTGTTGACTTCAGCAGTTTAAGTCATGCCCTTGGCTGGGGAGATGGTCACAATTCTGATGCAAGTTGAGGAACTGTTCAAACCTCTCTGCCTCAAATGCATTATTTAAGCATGTAACCAGAATCACTGGGAAGAACAACTTGTCAATGCTGCAAGGCCAGTCAGCTTCATTTCTCCAGGCTTTGCATTTCCCAGGTCTTATTGAGTAAACACCAGAGGAGCCTCCACTGACCGTATAACTTTGCCTCTTCTACCAGTTTCTGGCTTCTTTGCCTCACGTTTTCTGCATCTGCCAAGGCACGCTTGTACTTC
Organism: Leptocoma aspasia; assembly: GCA_013399835.1. Classification (NCBI taxonomy): domain Eukaryota; kingdom Metazoa; phylum Chordata; class Aves; order Passeriformes; family Nectariniidae; genus Leptocoma; species Leptocoma aspasia. The sequence continues at coordinate 2,625 of VXAX01005253.1, read as the reverse complement.
TCCTAAAGAAGAAAAACCAGTAAGACAAATTATTCCTCCTAGTCAGGCAGTTGACAATAATTCAGCATGTTCAGTATAAAACAGCATTTTCAACAGTTTTATACCCTAAATCCACCATTTAGGGTAATCTGAAACAATATGCCAATTACCACACCATCCCTCCTACCAAGACAAAAGTTTACTTCACTTCACAAGGACAGAAATGAGGGAAAGGAAGTCAGATGGTTTTCCAAACTCTTAGTGTTTGTCAACAGATTAGCTGGGAAAAAAATTTCACTCTACAGATATATGAAGTTCTATGAGCCCAGTATTTCTGCTTTTTCTGCTATGTGCTCCCAGAAATCCTTCATCAGTCATAAGGTACATTGACACTACAGCAAATCAGATTCAACCCAGCCATGACTTTTGAATCATCTCTTCCCTCTCCATACATACCACAAAGTGCCTTCCAGTTTTCTCAGCCTTTACAAACTATAAAGCCTAATGCCTCTGTTGTTTAGGTCAAGTTTTGGTCTATTCCTAGAAATACGGCCGTTTACCGGCAGATGTACTAAGATACGAAATACAACAAAATTAATAAAATAGAAATTCACGCTGAATGCTTCACCAACTAACCCTGAATGGCTTCCACCCTGAATATGCTTGAGCTTTGTATGCCAGTGAAGAATCTCAAAACAGAATAAAAATAGTCAACAAGCTGCCTGAAGAGCTGCATTAAGCAACCAACAGCAAACAAAGACATTAAATGACATTTCAAATCTTTCCTGTAGAGCTTTGGGAAGGGCAACAGAAAGCAAACTCAATCCACATATGATCCACAGGTGCTGGTTCTATAGAAGGTTCTGGGCTACCTCTTGAAGTCTCAGATGCTCCACAAAGACATTTTACATAAAGCACTCATTAATGTCCTTGCTTACTGCCCACCTCCCACCTCTCAGGGCATCCTTCAGCTGCTGGAGCTGTGCACAGGAGGGAATGCAAGATACACGAGGCTGCCCACACAGAAGGGATGTGACACTTCAGCCTCGAGTCTGAAGGGCTCTCCAACAGACAAGGTTAGAAACTTCCTAGCTACAGCCTAAGTACACCATTTTATAAAAGCTAAGCATCATTAACTCTGACCTTTGGAAAGTCAGCAGCTGTTTCCATGAAGTCTGCTGTTAATACACACAAATGCACACACCAGAGACAAATTCACACCCTTCCATGACTCCTAGAAATTACTTCTCCACTGAGTAAAACCTATGTGAAAATCAGTAACAAATTTTCAGGCTGAAAAAGGTCCAATTCCATCCAGAAACTGGAAAGAAATTATCCAAGATCTTACTTTTGGACCAGGGATGCATCCCAGATCTTACAGTACATGTACTGTTAAGTTTAAAGAAATTATCAAATTGTGGATTTTACACAACTAAACTGGAGTCACATAACCGTATCCAGACTGCACTGAGAACCCACAGTGCAGGCTCTTGGGCACAAACTTGTAACACGTGCAACCTAATAACCCAGAGACACTTACGGTAACTTCTTTTAGTTGTTCTTCCAGTTTGGCCTTTTCTTCAGCTAGCAGTTTTTCAGCAGAGCTGGGTTCCACCTTCTGCTCATTTTGGCCCTGACTCTGGTCCTCTTCCAAGTTCTGGCCGGTGTTTTTCTGCTGTGTTGCTGCACAAAGCAGCCGTGGAGATGTTCTACGGCAAAAAGATGAACATTATTATTCCGTTGCTTATTTTGTAAGATATCAGCATTTTCTAGACATACCAGACACTTTGACACATAATGTCCACAAAATTCTCACATCAAAGCACTAATTCATACAATTCTAAGTCTGTGACTACTGTGTGCAGAACCCTCCGTCAGAAGTAGCAGATCTCCGGCCATTTAAACTGTAGCAGAAAAAAAAAACTGTTGCAAGATACCAACTTGTAAGTCTCCACTACATTCAGTTTATAGTCAGAGAAGTTTTAAGGGGAGTATGCGTTTTCAGCCCAGTGCTCTATCAGGAAACAAATCCCGTGATGCAATCGCCGGCAACAGCCTCCCTGAAAACACACGCGAGAGCAGGGCTCGGCCGCTGGAGCGGCACCCCCTGTGCCGCCTGCCCCGCTGTACGGCGAGCACCGCGGGCCTGCCTGCACAAATAAAGACTCTTCATCCCTCCCTGACGTTCCCAAGGCCGAGCGAGCTGAGCCACCCAAGGACGAGGCTGCGGGATCAGCGCCGCGCTCACACAAGGGCTCGTATCCCCGCCCGCCGCACGGACACTCCTGGCCTGGAGCCCTCCAGGCTCCTCGCAGTGCCGGGCCGAGCCGGGCCGCTCTCCCGGAGAAGGGCAAGGGAGAGCGGCGAAGAGCGGCGGGGGACGGGGGGCGGCCCCGGCCCGTCCCCGCTGTCGGACGGGGCATCCCCAGGGCTTGGACCCCAGCGCGGCGGGACCGAGCCTCGCTCTCCACCCGGTCAGGCGGTGAGCGCGGACCCGGCCCGAATGTCCGGTGTCGGGCGAGCGGCGCGGCGCGACCCCCTCACCTCAGTGCGACGCTCAGTAGCGGGAGGCGCGGGCGCAGCGCACCCCGCACGCACTGGGCCACGGCCGCCATGGCGCTTTCCTGCCCGCCGGCCGCCTCGGCC
>VXAX01005252.1:784321-830463 GCA_013399835.1 Leptocoma aspasia | reverse complement strand
TATATTAAGGAAAGAAAATACACGAGGGTGTTTACTTTTTGAAGACTTTTAGTTTGCCACTCATACTGTTTAGAACCTCAAAACTCTGAAAAGAGGTTCCTCAGGAAATGCTATACTGCTTTTGAACAAGGAATACAGGAAGGAGATTAGAGGAACAAATAACACACACAACTGTCCTACCTCCTCTTGGGTAGTCAAGTGTCTCTTAACTCTCTCTCTGAAAAGATGACATGTCTCAAGTACTCTCTTAACCTGATGTTAACATCACCCTAACAGCTTATGGGAAAATGTCTAGAAGGTCTAAGGACTTCCAGTCAACAAAATATTCTGTACTTAGGCTTCTCAAAAATGAGGAACTGCCTCCTATCATACCTCAAGCAGCAAAGGAAAACAATAATTAATTCCATTAATCCTTCCCTTCAATATTCCCATGAAGTTGGGAAGTATTTTGAGCAGCAATTCAAAAAGCCCCACTGTGCTCTCAGCACGGGCAGGCACAGCAGAGCCAGCCCTGTGCAGTATTCCAGCAGCCAGCACATCCAGCCAGCACTGTGGCCTCCTCAGCCCATCACATCCCGCCAGAAGCAGACGTTTGGAAGGAAGCTCCTCTCCTTTGAAATAAATATTCTGAAAACCTCCAGTTGCCTGAATTAAAACTCAATTCCAGAATTATCTGTTTTCATGAAGAATAAGTCAGCCCTCTTACCCAATTACTGCCAATTATGCCATTTTGAAGGCACAGAAAACAAGAGTCCAGACACAAGAATTAACCAGACAATCCTGAAGAAAGATAAACCACTACAAAAAAAGATTCACAGAAAATTATGAATATGCAGCTCCTTTCTAGCACACACTCTAGAAGAGTTTATATTATATCATACTTGATAGTTCTAAAACAGTCAAACCACAGAGGAAAGATCCAAGATGTTTTAGTTCTCTCAATTTCCAAATTGACTTAACAGTTCTTGAGGCCAGAGAACTCACTAATATGTGACCAGGTGTGAGAAGGCTAATAACTACCAATTACCATTACATAGTATTTTCATTTTTTACAGAGAACAATACTCAAGCATAAGAAAGTGAAACCATCTCCAAAATCTTAGGAGTTTATTAGCATGCCATAAGGTATCTCTCAATGCTAGTTAAACCAAAAGACAGCTAACACTGCCAAAGAGTCAAACATTGTGCACAATATCACAGTTTACATTGTATTCCTCCTAAAGAAAGCTAGATTTTGGTGAAAGAATACTTTCTGCTCTTTGAAGGATAAATCATACTCCACATGCAAAAAAATACTTAAATCAAGATGAAAATATACTGACCTCTATCAAGCAATTCAGAGAAAGATATCCTTGAAGCCATTTGGTGGAGCTTCAGGCCACCCATTTTCAAAAACTCAAAAAGATACTTTACCAAAAACCCCAAATCATCTCTCAGTCACAAGTATCAGAGATACATGCCTGGTGCATTTCACATTTGCATTTCCTCATTATTTATGCTTTTAATATCTAACTACATCTTCATCTTTGTAATTCAGAATTTACCCTGTTGTTTTGCCACAATAATAGGCTACCTCCTATCTGACTGATGCTACAGGACACTTTGTTTCTAGGGAAACAAAGAAACCCCTCACAGCCGTTTTGCATGCAAATCTTCTGAGTGCTAAAAGCTGGCTGAGTGTCCTATCCAAATGCAAGGATCAACTCAGCTTCAAGTGTCAGTCTATTGTGACATTAACCAAATCCTTTGGCAAAGACAGTCCTGTAAAACTACACTGTGGGATTTCCAAATGTTGCAGGGTATTCAGGTTTTCCAGGCAGATCAATTAACCCAAATTAATAAGAAAACTGTGAAAACTCTAAAAAAATACCCTAGAAGCAATAAGAAAGCAGCAAATGTTTTGTAATGCTGCTATTCTTGGAGCTCATGCAGCACATATCACATATACACACTTTGCTGACTAAGATTAAAATGTGAGCACACGTCAGTCCATTTACAACACAGCTGCACATAACTAAGATACAGTGGGCTCAGATGTGTGTAACAGACAAGCAAAGCTGAAATACAGGATGAAGAATTACAGCAGTAAAGTCAAAGAGATACAAAGTGAATGGTCTCACCCATTCAGTTTCCAGTAGAAGACTATTTTTACCACTTCAATTTGAAAAGCAACCATCTTTCAATATAAATTACAATTTTCATTTCAAATAAATCAACTTTGTCATACATATTGTGGTATAAATAAGCACCAAAGACTTGGATTTATTTTCTGCCAGTCAATAATGGTAAAAAATCAGAGCAGCCTGTGTACATGCAGCAGTAGTGAACTAGCTGGCTGGGAAGCAACTCTGTCATTCTTCCTCTCCTTCTCCATAAAGCAGTCAGCTAGGCTCTGTCTGGGTACATACATGAGAAGGTGCAGAGACTGAGAATAGCACCTGGAAGGAGCACACTTGAATTGGTAGCACCTTGGAAAAAGAAGTGCATCTGAAGGCTATTTTGTTTGACAAAATAATATTAGACATTTTCATTTCAAATATCCTTTCTTTGTCTAGTCTTCCTTTTCAGCCTGACTCTCTGGGCTCGGGTCCTCCAGCTTTTTGGTGAAAGAGTCTCCATTTCATTTCACCCTACTGCCTGTCAGTGCCCACAGTAAAAAGCATGTCTCTCCTATCACTCAAATCCTCAATGAAGTCATCTTTTCCTTTTGGAAATGCTGGAAAGGTTTTCCCTTCCATACATCCTGCTCTGAATGATAAAGGGGAAGAGGGCAGAAGGACTGAAATGTGCTCAGATATTTTCATCATTTCATCCATAAAATCTGCACATTCATTCAAAGACTTTTCCATTTAATTTGTAGGTAATCTCTTTCAAAATAAAAATACTTAATATGAAATCTTAGACTTGAAACAGTATATTGTGGATGTGGTTACCTGGACTTCAGTAAAGCCTTTGACACTGTTTCCAACAGGATTCTCCTGGAGAAACTGGCTGCTCACGGCTTGAAGAGGTACACTGTTCACTGGGCAAAAAAACTGCCTGGAGAGCCAGGCCCAGAGGATGGTGGTGAATGGAATTACTTCAGCTGGTGACTGGTCACTAGTGGTATTCCCCAGGCTCAGTGTTGGGACCAGTCCTGATTAGTATCTCTATGAATCACCTGGAAAAGGGGATTGAGGGCATTCCCAATAAGTCTTCAGATGACACTAAGCTCGGGGCGGGGGGGTGGAAAGTGGATCTGCTGGAGGGTAGGAAGACTCTGCTGAGGGATCTGGACAGGCTGGATTGATAGGAAAAGGTCAATGGTATGAAGTTCAATAAGGCCAAGTGCCAGGTCCCACTCTTGGATCGCAACAATCCCAAGCAGCGCTACAGGCTGGGGACAGAGTGGCTGGAAAGCTGCCCGTCAGAAAAGAGCCTAGAGGTCCTGGTCAGAAGCCAGCTGAGCACAAGCCAGCATGTGCCCAGGTGGCCAAGAAGGCCAATGGCATTCTGGCCTGTATCAGTAACAGTGTGGTTAACAGGACCAGGACAGTGATTGTTCCCCTGTACTCTGCACCAGTGAGGCCACACCTCGAGTGCTGTGTCCAGTTCTGGCCCCTCAAAGACACTGAAGGGCTGGAGCAAGTCCAGAGAAGAGAAACGGAGCTGGTGAAGGGTCTGGAGCACAAGTCTGATGAGAAGTGCTAAGGGAGCTGAGATTCTTTAGGTTGCTGAAAACGAGGCTTGAGGGGACTTTATCACTCTTTACAACTATCTGAAAAGAGGTTTTAGCAGTGGAATTTCAGTTTCCTCTCATAGGTAACAAGCAATAAGATAAAAAGAAACTGCCTCAAGTTACACCAGGGGAAGATCTAATTGGATATTAGAAAAAATTTTTTTCTGGAAAGGGTTGTCAAGCATAGGAACAGGCTGCCCAGGGTAGTGGTTGAGTCACTATCCCTGCAGGTATTTAGATGTGTAGATGTAACATTTAGGAACATGCTTTAGATTTGGACTTGGCAGCATTAGATTTATGGTTGAACTTGATAATCTTAAAGGTATTTTCAAACTTACATTATTGTATTATTCTATTCTATGATTCTATATTTAAGCAACCTTGTTTAGCACTTTCATTCTATATTTACTATATATTACTATTTAGGACTATTTACAAGCTGTGACCTCCACTTCCTCTTATGTACTTGCATTAAAAGGAAACTTGGCAGAAACATCTAGGAGCTATGAATATCAATAGCTTTCTGAGTGAAGTTAGAGCTCTGAAGAAGTAAATTGAGACATGCTTGCAGAATTTTCAGACAAAATTGTTTCATATTGTGTAAAACATGAGTGTACTAAACTGGAAATAGCATCACTTAAACAAATATTTGTGCAGACATCTTAACAGATGACTGTATTTGACTTTGTTAATTTTTCCATTGACTTCAAATAGTTCAGAAACAAATCAATGATAGTTATTTCTAGATATGAGCGCTTGCGTTTCTTCACAGTAATGTATTGTTAATGCCTGGATCTTAAAATGCCATAAGCACATTCAAACAACTTGCTCTCTTCACTCAGATGTGCAAAAGAGACCTCATGCCCAGTTTTTAAAAGGAGAATGGCAAAAGAGGAGAAGTAATCAGCCTTCCCAGAAATAGCTCATTAGTTTCCATTAAACCTTTACATTTCATAGCATTAGCACAACACTTGTTAAGGAAGACTTCTGAAGATAATAGGCATTTACAGGCCCCAAAATAAGACGACTCTATTAACATTTTTTTTTCCTCAGGAAAATCAGGTTTATGTCCAGAACACAGATGTATTCAGCTAAAAAAAAAAAAGTGAATAATATGCTTCACTAAGTTTATGCTTTTATTTCCTGTGTAAAATTGATACCTCGGAATCTACCACAACAGGACCGATCAAAGTGAAGCATGTGGGTGATATCTGGCTCAGTGCCTTCCTGAATCCGATCTGTCTGCTGGGAGAATGAGCAGTTTTTATGACATGTGTACTCCTTCCCCATATGGTCCCCCAGCACGCCTGCCATTAGTGTTTAAGTACACAGGGGAAAGCAACTGCCTCATAGCAAGAAGAGCCCAGTGTGAAACAGCTCTCCCAAAGGACACAGAGCAGTCCCGCTGCGCGGCTGTGGTGGCCGGCAGCTATGTGGGAAACAGCTACTGTAACTGAGGTCCCATCAGAAATGCACTGCTTTAAGGCCCTAAAAACATTTAAAGCTCCAACTGAGTCAGGTTAATGATTGATTGTGAGAAAAGAAAAATTATTAATGAATGTCACCTCAGGATAGTCCCAATTTTTGACTGAGGTAGGTTTGCATGAAGCTATAGGTTACTTGCTCCTCATACTACCTTACTCAAGAGCAGCCCCAGGGTACAGAGAAATAGAGATCCAGCTTCCCTCAGCTACTTCAGCTAAGGGGATTCTGAGGAAAATAGTCTGAGAAGACACGTGGCCACAGGGCAAAGGAGGTGCATAGTAATCAACAATGATGGATGGTAATCCGAGAGCATCAGAATCGATCTTAACATCTCTCTCCCAAACAAGAACTAGATACGTATGAATTTTTAAACACACTTAATTACATACAGAGGTTGAATCTCAAAAATTGTTATAGGAATAAAGCAAAGCAGATGCCATTTTTAAATTAACTCTCTTTCTTTTCAAATATATCACACTTGGGTATATTTGCACCCAAGAGATCATCACAAAGGTGCAAGGCAGAGAGATGAGATAGTGTGACAAATAAGCTTAAAATTTTTCCTTATAAAGACAGCAATCAATATGAAAACTGTCACTTCCCAACAGACTACAAAAATACCACTTCATTATCTGGCACGTAGCTTCACAGGTCTGTACTTGTGACTAGGAAATGCAGATGAACAATATGATATTAAGCATATGATACAGAGGCATGTGCAGAAAAAGAGCAGCCTAACAGCCTTGAATAGTTTGCAATCAAAAAGGGAAAAGGAAAAGTAAAAGAAAGAAAAAAAAAGGGGGAAGAATTTTAAAAAGAGTGATTTACCTATGAGAAGAAATATCACTGGAAAAGACAGCTCACTAAGCACACACCTAGAATTGGTTTTAGGCACAATCCAAACAAGGAGTTAACTAAAGTAACAGATAGAAGAAGGCTGAGCAAACCTCTGGCTATCAGCACCTACATCCACCATTCTACTCTGGCAACACAAGCTGTAGGTGAGACTGAGGTTACCTGTTCTGGTTCCTTTGTCCTTTTTATTAAAGCAGAGAACATGAAGATACCACAACAAAACCCCCAAAGTTTGCAATTAAGACTTCTTGAGGCAACTCTGTATCCACCCACTGTTACAGATGATCAAAACACACAGCTGTAAGGAAGTTTAGATGCATTCAGGACACCCACAGACTGAAAAGAGTTATTTTCTTAAGAAAGCTCAGCAGCATATATAATAGCAACCTCACTGTTATCCTACGTCAAAAAATTAGCATGAGAAAAAAGCTGACCTGAACAAATTCAAGCTCAAATTAATATTCTCATCCTAAATTGAAAATCACATCATTAAACTTCCTATCTCTGGTTTTTAAAGACAAATGCTCCATAATGACAGGTTGTAACATCTCAATTTCTCTGGGAACTGATCTTATCTACAAGAGGTCTGACAAATCCCACAGTCCTACTGCAGCAGCAGGGGTCTCAGGGAAATTCCAGGACTGAATTTAACTCAACAAAACCATGGAAAACTGGTCTGCTCCTTGGTATAACCAACACAGCTTGCACCAAAAAACAATACTCCCTAACTGCCAACCTTATGCCATGAAAAGTAATTTCTGCTGTTGTAGAACAGCCTAGGAAAAAAAAAAAAAAGAAAAGAAAAAAAAAGAGCAGCCCATTGTTTGAAAGAATTGTCTCGTATACAGAATTGCCTCAAGCAGATGATCCTTTGGGATTCATCAAAGTCAAGGAGTCCAACAGACTGGACTAAGAGTTTAAAACTTCGAAATATTGATGTGGAGCTTTCATCTAACCACTTAAAAAAAAATAGAGCATTCAGTAATTGTACCAGCCCACCACTTAGAAATACCAAAAAAATGGTTCATGGATCTGAAAAAAACTTCCTGATGAATATGTGCTACCGTCGACTTTTGCATATTGAATAACCTGACACGTAAATGGCTTAGAAATGAGCATTGTCAAGGAGGTCTGCTCCATTTGTCAAAAAATCTTTCAGAAAGTAGAGATAACTGCAAGTGGAAGAAGGAAACCCGTTTCAGATCAAAACCCAAGTGTCTTACTTGAAAGCAAAGTCATAAAACAGGTTTTCTAAAGGATTGCCAGTTGAAAGACAAAGAAAAAAAATCTCATTATATCATACAAGCAGCAATGGATTCAATGCCACAGACAGAAGACACATCGTCAGCACCAGGTTTTCAGGTCCTGAATGACACAGCACACAAGATAACATTTCCAACATGTCCATAACCTCAAATGAAAATCCCCAAATATACAAATATATTTTCTAAGGGGATTTCTTCCTTCTCAAGTACTTAATTAAATAACAACTGAGAATATTTCTGGTATATCTGACTCTGAAATGCCAGCTCTGAGCAAACTGATGATCAAGTACAAATCTTTACATCACTTCAACACACTCATCCTAGTGAATATTAGATCAGAAATCCTAAAAGCACTAGAGGTCTTGGTCCAGTAGTAACATTGCTCTTGGTGTATGTCCCAGCAGTGCACAAATTTATTTTAAATTCTTCACATAAATTTCATGGGATGTCAGTAGGAATAGTCACACACAAGTAAACAAGTTTTCAGATCCAGAAATCAAGCAGTGCTAGACAACAGCAGACAAAATTATAAGACTATGCTTTAAGGCCTGTCCTCAGATATCAACTACTGCCATAGGCAATTATTAGAAATCTTAATTACTTCAATAGTCAATAACTGGTATGGCTATACAAATGAGATTGCTCACCGGTGTCAGAAACATAAAACACTGGTGCCAACACAATCTTCTATGGATTTAGAGTGTCAGACCAGAGGTGTATCTCAGTATTTCAGAATGTCTTTTTATGAAAATCCAGCTACAGCTAGGCAGTTTCAAAAACCAAAAGCCACACAGGTCTTCCTCACAATTTGATGCTAGAAAGCAATAACTAGACCATTCTCATTGTTATTCACAAAAGGAATAATGAAATTTAGCTAACTGGTTGCTTTTGTGGGTAAACCAGCTACAGGAATAATTTCTGAAGATTTCAGACAGACTAAGTGGGCATCAGAGAATCACTATAACTTTGTGCTATTAAAAAAATGCATAAATGGTGCTAGATTTTCAGCCAGTCTAGTTGGCTGTGGATCTGCTAGTTATTTATGTTAAATAGTGTCACCATACGAGACTCTTCTGGACCTGTATCATCAGAGATGGTCTGATGCAAGGCAACATTACTTCAGAAGAAAAAAGACACTGGACATGTGACACAAAACTGATAGTCATAATCCAGGTAATAGTGTAATGTGGAATAAAACTCACTACAAAATTCTGCTTCAGAGACTGTCAGCTGTACTGATACAATTGGCCTGGCCAACCCTGGAAACAACTGTCGCTGATGTAGGGCACTGAACTACTTAATATTTACTAGGAACCAGAATAAATTGTGTTTGATATTAGGTCTTGAGCTTTGTCGACTCGTTCAATTTATTTAGCTAGATATAAAATTCCATTTTTTATAAACTTATTTTATAGCTGTTTGTTTATACAGTGTATCTGGTAACTTCAAACAAGTGGCTTATGCTAAGTTAGGTGTTAGATCCACAACATAAGACAAAACTTACAAGTCTCAGATAGGTGTACATCCACTTCTAGTACATGCTGCACCTGCTGGGAGCACCCAACCGCAGCATTAAGTAATAACCTCTACAGATTTCAGTTACATTTCTCTCTTAAATAAAAGTTTAAAAGATACATACACTTTTGTTTCATAGTCCTTCCAAGCTTTATCAAAGGGTTTTTTCAGGTCCTGTCAAGAAAAGAGAAAAAATAACAGCCAGCTGTTTACATGAAAAATACTGTGGCTCTAACAATGAGGACACACCTTGGCCACTTGCAGTGCCTACTAGAATAAGAGACTTCACTCTTTCTTCTAAGGGCTGTGCAAAAGCAGTCTTGCACATAGGAAAACCAATCTTGTAAAGAGAATTAATACACTCACGTTTTTAAAAGTCTCTCTAGGATGCTCTTTACTATGATTTTTACATCTCCATTTTACTCCTTAAAAGGTGTAACAACATGTTATCCCAAGACCACACTATGCAATTAATCAAAGTAACTACTTTCTCATCATTCTATCTCTGGCTCTACTAGAAAAAAGTCCCTGTCCCGAGGCTGCAGTATAGCCTCAGCTAAGAACTTGATTAACCACACTAAAGTTTAAAAAAATCAATTTTCCACTGACTTAATGGGAACAGTATAGACCTTATGGCTTAGCATAACTAATTCAGTGAGAATTCTGAATTACTTATATTCCAAATTCCTTTATCTTCTTTCCTCTAAATAAGGTAATTTGGATAAAATGATCTTAACAAGTTGTAAAGTTATTTCACTGATGTCTAAAAATGCAAGAGCTGAAATTTTGATGAAGTTCAAGAGAACAGACAACTACAAAAAATGTTAACTGTCAGACACTTGAAAAACTTTGCAACTACAGATTAGGAACTAATTCTTACATGTTAATTAACTATTGACACAATTAACATTAATTAATTATTGACACAATTAATTATTGACACAATTATTAAGTTAACTGAAGTAGCATTTGATTATATACTCAAGACAGTGGGGAAACACTGTATTGTAATAAATGTATTTATTCTGACATAGAGAAGAACACGAGTGAAATGTGGTAAGCAAACAACACAAAAATAAGCCTATCTTATTAAATAATCTATTTATCCTCCAGTAATTTACAGAAACCATTTTTAGTCTATGTACCTATTTTTCTCTTTCCTTCAATGTCCTAGAACAATAGCTGCCAGTCACTTCCTGTTTGCTCACTAGTAAACAAAGCAAAAGCCAAGTAAGTTTGCTCGCCATAGGCTCTGAAATTTATCATAAATATATCATCATTTGAGTCCTAAGTTGCTGTTATTTCAAATAGGAAATGTCATTGGGGCATAAACAAATAGATTTCAGCTTCTTTAAGAAAAATCCTATGCTCATACAGTCTAATGTGTGTTTCTTAATAGTTCCAGGTAAGTTTAGAATGCTAAATGCTAGAATGTTAATAATCCTTAGTACTACTAAAATGTAGTACTACCCTTTACTCAACTAAGTAAATATCTGAATCTTACACCTCTTTCTCTGCTTATCTTCTGTATCTCAGGCCTGCTTTTAAAGCTTCTCAAATGTTGTTTTGTCAACAGTCAAGAACATGAGGTATGTGAATCCACAAAAAGAAGAGATGACTTGATTCACAAAAAAAACCAAAAAAAACCAAAACCCCAAAGTCTTGTTTATTGAGCTAATACATTACTTGAGTATCCTATGCCTTCCAACACATAAGATTAATACACTTGCTAAATGTATCTACTGTATCAAAACCAATCCTATATATAAATAGGAGGAAAGACATACCCCTTTTACTCCTTTCAGGTCTCCCTTCAGCAAACTGTCCAATGGAAAAGTGATTATGTTGTTCATATTCTGAATCTGTAACAAGAAAATTACACCAAATCAGTTAATATATTTAGACACAGAACACAAACTGACTTAAACACATTTCAGAAAGTTTCACAAGGAAATCTTACATATTATTTTCTTGCCCCTGCCTTATGGAGATGCTTATCAGCACAGCCAGTAATCAAAGATGAAAGCTACACGAGTTAATTAAACTCACTCTAGAAACACTATAACCCAAGCCAGCAGGAAACCTCCAGAATTACTGCTGATTATAAATATCTTATCCAACAGTGTCTGCAAAATAAGACTATTAATTTTTACACTGCCTTATTTCCCCATTTAAATTATATGAAAACAATCATACAATTTTTAGCACTGATAATTTTAAGTTTATGAGCGTATTTTATATTAACCTTGTTTACTTTCTACCCTCTTCAGACCTATTCCATAAAGGATATCTGCTACTCTCCCAGTACATGGCATCTTACTCTGACAGAAGTTACAAAGACAAAGAATGTTGGCGTGTAAAATAGCCACCATTCCAGTATTTTCCATTTGTTTTTAAAAAGCAACACATCTGCCTTATTTATCTCATGCAAACTTTGAAATAAGAATTTTATGAGGTCGTCAGTATATAAGTAATTCAAGAGAAGATAAGTACTTCAAGACAATAAAAAATATTTCAAATTAAGACAGTGGTAAAATAACCATGGTTTTTGTTAAGTATCTGTATGATAATATCTTAGTAAGTAAAAAGAAGAAAGAAAGACTATAGGAATAAGACAGCTAGGAAAAGATTGTATATCAACTCCTTTATGATTCAGAAAAACATTCAAAGTATGGACCATATTGTCTAGGCAGAGAGTTTAAACTGTAACTATTCAAAAGTATTGGTTGCTCTGAGGAGCAAAACCCAAAATACTTGAGAACAACACAATGAGAAAAAAAATCAGAATAACTTTTGCAGACATTCAGTGAAAGTTGCCCTTGGATGAGTTACTTATTTTTTGGTATTTTATGCTGTTCTTTTAAAACATGATTTTTTTCAAGAAGCTCTGAAATCCCTACATGAAGATGGATTTCAAATGTTCAAATTACAGAAAGAACTTTGCATCATGTAGGAACAAATGCTTTTATTTCTTCAGGAATAACGTCACGGACATCAAAGTACCCTTTAGTGTAACCCATCCAGAAATAAAAGAATACTAAAATTTCAAGAAAAAAATATTTCCAATTATGGATGCTTCAGCCCCCCCCCCCCAGGACTGAAATATACAAAATATTATCACCCTGTAGTTACTTGGCGGCCTCACTAGAACAGACTCCGTGATACATAACAGCTGTTGTTAAAACAAACGAGCAAAGCCTTGCTGTCCCCACCTTCCCTCCTCTAAGAAATTACTTTACTGCATTTGATTGAAATTTCAGCCACCATTCAAAGTGAACCTTCAATTTTAAAGGTTACACAGATTGTCTCTGCATGGAAAAGCTAAAGAAATAAAGAAAATCTGGTCTTTCAAACTCTTAACAGAAATCATATTCCCCTCCTCCACCCCATTTTCTCCTCCCCAACAAGCTGCAGGACGCAGCCACAGCCCTTCAGAATCAACAAGTTAAATTTCAACTCTGGGTTGGGGTTGGGTTTTTTTTAGTACTTCCTGTAAAAATTGAATGAGCAACATGTACACATGCTTAGCTGGCAGTGCTGGAAACCATCCACCTCCCAAGTCCTCAGCAGTACTACCACATGCGCATATCAACACAACCATTCCCAAAGTCCCAAAGGTAATAAAATTATATGTTGCAGATACAGGGGATAAGTGCAAAGGTTTAAACTGCACAACACCTATGTAAAAAACCCCCAAAACTTCTAGAAACTGCAAGTGCACATCCAGAATGGTTATTCAGGTGGAAAAGAGAAGAGGTCTCTTTCAAGATGTCTTCCCATGCGAAGTTTTCTACTTTGTTATTCTATTTTATGAGTATGATGTAGTCAAATGTATAACTTAAGGATCAATACTTTCATGGCCTCCATTTAATTATTCTTTAAATTCAGTAGACAGGAATAAAGACCAAAGCATTTCTCAACAGCAGATTCAAAACAACTGAATTTTCTTTAAGTCATAAAAAAAAAAACAACCATCCGAAGTGTTATCCCAAACATGCTCATGTGTAAACATCAATCAGACTCCAAAATAGTTATGGATATTTGCTAGAATTTCACACCATGAGGCCTGGAGTCCAAAACAGCTTTAAAAAAAACAAGAGAAAAGCTCTATATTCTTTTTAAAAGTTTAGAGAATGTTTGCCTATTCAAATTAATTCCTTCTGCGTGCTATCACCTGTACATTAGCATCAGTCTATTGTATTCCCTATGCTCCTATTCTACTTGTAATAAAAATAAACATACATAATGCATGAACTTGTCATTATTAACCTAGTTAGATGAATCATACTCCCTCATATTTATAAGTCAGCAAGCAATATACAGAGGAAAGATCTTACATGTTTTTCTCCTCTTTCTTGGGAAGCATAAGCTGAACTATCTAAAAATATAGGCCCATTTTTGGCACGCAGAGAAGCACTAATGTGCTGCAGCTCCTACTCTGTGTGCAGAGTACAAGGAGCTAGAACATATGCAATGGCCTCTACATTTTGACTACTTTGTGTTTTAAAATATGCTTTAAAAAATACACAAAGGTGCAGGAAAGCTTCACAGAAATTAAAGTCATCCTATTTCAGAGAAACATTAGCAAATTCCACATGTTTAAAGAAAAAAGAAAGGAAAAAAATAGTTGACCTCATTTCCACTTCCAACATTGCTGCTTTGGCACTTGCAGTTTTCCTCTGACAGTTTCCAACAAGATGACAGTGTAAAAAATTAAAACTTCCTAAGTTGGAGAAGGCTCAGAGAAGTAGAAATGGCAGGGGAGAGAACACATAAACAAAACACATAGCTGCCAGAAGTGTTGGTAGAGGCAACAAGCAAGCCAGCATTTGTAAAGGGGAAAGATGTTCAAGTGGTTTAAGGGCCTATGGTTAAACATTTAAATTCACTGTTTGCCAGCCCTCCTGATTACTTTAACATAAAGTTCTTTTCCATAAGAGCTTTGGATACTGGTGCCCGCAGTACTTCTGTAGGTTTTGTTTGCTAAATCCAAGCAAAAAGGAAAAAAAAAGCCTTTTCAGTATACTTCAGAAGTTAAATACTCTTCTTAATATGCAGAACTTAAAACTTTTTCAGTTTAAACTAAAATTCGGGCAGTTGAGCAGTATGATATCTCTCCTACTGCCATTACTAAACCTTAGATGCAGTCCCTGTACTTGGCTGTGGGCTTCTCAACTATCAGTGAGCCTGTGTGTGTGCAGGTGATGGCAGCACTACCTGCTGACAAATCATTGTTTAAGTTATTTTCTTTTTTTTATGGCAAGTGCTATTTGATTTAATAGTTTCCAACAATTTTCCTAGTGACATGATCTTTAGTAGGACAAGGCCAATTAACACAGCAGGGAGAAAGCAGAAATCAGAACATCCACTACAGATGAAACATTGCTTGTCTGAACTTTAAGGTTTAGCATCTACCTACACGTTTCAGAAAAACGTGTAACGAAGACTGGCAGCACAAACTTTCATACTGTGCTTTCCCCCCACACACAAGGACACAATGCTGCCCCTCCTCTGTCCCCACCCCCTTTCCCCCGCAGCACAGGAGTGGCTGAGCTGGGACATCACCACCACCCATTATACCACAGGGAAAATGACTCCAGCAGAACAGGAGCTGAGCACCACTAAGTGTCCATATGGAGCTGCTGGCACAGCTGCCTAGAAAAACGCCTTCACACAAGACACCACGTGTTGCCACCATGGACTACTTAGAATCATGCCCATCATTAGCACCAATACGCAAACTACAAACTGGGGACTTCGCTGTTAGGAAGTATTTCACGGGAAATCTGAAAAGCATAAAATGGAAGAGCTGAAAAAGCAAAGGAAGGAAGAGACTTCTGGTTATTCTAGCCCTTCTTCCTTGCCAGTGGAGCACGCCAGTGTGCACATTTTCTAACCTAGGTTGAAAGACCTAAGTGGTAGGCTTCTATCACTTTCTCTGAGACACTTCACCTAATATTTTCAGACTGAGATCCCATTTATATGCAATTTATTATTTTCCTCCTCTACAATTAGAGTTACCTGTGAAGCAAACAATATGTTTAAAATTCTTCTAAACTTTCTTCATAAACCTACCTCTTGAGCCCTAATCATGTTTTATTACTGTCCTCTGAATTTCCTCCAGTTGGATCAATACCCTTTGGCAAAAAAATAAAGATTTGACTCCAGGTGGAGCTGAACCCATCCTGCTAAGGTGCTCTTTATTTTTTAACTCGCACTGTTAGCCAAGTTTTCCCCAAGTGTACTGGTGAAAAACAGAAAGCTCACAACTTGAATCATTAAGCTCCATATAGAATACTCCAATCTCAAATATATACCTGTAGAGTTTTTTCATGGACTTCAGTGAGCCCTTCTAAACAAAAATATGTTTGTGAAGGTTCAGGCATCAAACATTGTGTTTTAAAACCTTGGTCTAAACAAAGAAAATTCTGGGCATAAATTTTTCAAGTTAAGCATATTTTCTTTCTTCTTACATTTAAAAAAGTAAGTAAAGCAAGAGCATATGGTCAGAAAAATATCACTGTTGTTCTTCCATTTTTTCTGACTAAAAATCCAAGGATTATTAGTAGAAAATAGAATCTCTTACTCCCAGCTATCTTCCACAGAGTGGAAATATCAGCTCCACTCCTCTCAATCCAGCCTGTTTCATTAGCTTTAAATTTATATAAATAAAAAAGAAAGGAAAAGAGTAAGTATAACAACAACAAATACAGAAAATGGTGTTTGTTAAATAGCTACTTCATCTTCACAGATCAAACTCCTTTTCAAGGAGGGTTGACAAAGATGCACAACTAGAGTTTGTTTCTTCTCAGTGTAGCAATTTAATAGGATTTAAAGGAGAAAATATTTAAAGCGCAAACATATTGCAATAAGCCTTTCCTTGTCCTAACATTTTTCATATTAAGACTCACACCTTTATCCCTTGGCACTATACTTAAGGAAGAGTAATTAACACTACAAGCAAGTACCATACAGACCTAACCTACCTGGGACACCGCCTACTCTCATGGGTTGGTCCAATTCTATCAGGCATTAGTAACAAAGTTGCCATTAACAAGTAATATTGTGCTTGCCACAAAATGCAGTATGTTATCTCTGAAAATGGCCTCTAGTGTTTTCAGATCTTTCACTACCAAAAAGACAAACTGATTGCTCAATCTTCTTAAAAAACAGACGTTGAAAAAAAAATTTTAAGTTGATATCAGAGCTTAGGCAAGAGAAAATAATTGCACAGTAAATATAACAAAATGATCCAAATAATGCAAACTGGGGTAGAATGGCTAAAATGACTGGTTACAAGGATCTTGTACACAGTAAATATAAATTCATTTCTTGAAGATGCTTTTATAAATCCCTTCAAAAGTGAAGAAAAACTACAAAAGGTGGGGTGGGGTTTTTTGGGTTTTTTTAATGCACTATTTGAAAGTACACACATAAAAGCAGCATAGCAAACTTATAAAAAAACCTCAAGACCTAAACTTTAACTTGAATAGTAAGTATACAGTTTTTAGGATTAAAAACAAAAACTCTTCCTCTGTTATTGAAATACTTTAAAACACCGATGCCTTGATAAGGCCATAAAAACTTCAAAGGCTTTTGGGAAACTTTAAAAATTATTAGGGAAAACAAGCACCTGAAACTCCAGTTAAAGCAGAACAACTTTATAATGGCTTTCCTCTACCTTATTTAGGACAAGTTTAAGGAAAATCTGTGTGCAGAAGCACTTTAGAGCTACAGCTCTAAATGCCATCCAGGCCAAGAGCTGACAGAACACATCAGCTTCTAGAAACAAAAGGAAAATATATGACAAAGCAAAACCTGACAGTAGCCCTAAAGCTTTGCCAGTGTTAATAGCTTTGGCATCTGTTCCAGTCTGAACATGTCCTCTCACTTCCTTGCACATTCCCCATCCACTTCAGTTAAAATCTTCTGGGGAAATTCAGCACTCTGTGAAACTCCAGAGATGGGTCTATTTAAAGAGCACCTTTCAGAATGTTTTTTCAACAGCAGCAGGTTGCATGGCCCTGGCTACATTATTTGATGAAAATATTTACAACCAAAACATGTGGAACGCTACAAAGAAACACCAGAGGAGAGGCATGTTTTTAATGTCAATATGTTGAAAGCATTCAGAGTTGGATATGTCACCTCATTGTGAGAATGCACATATGGCTATGACTTTAACAAAATACACCCCAAATTATTTCCAATTATTGTACAGAACTTTTTATACTGGTCAATACCCTTTTAACCTTCTAGAAAACTAGACCTCAAACACTGAATTTATGAACAGATTTTCAAAGTGACCAGTTACTAAAAACTTATTCTAGTGGCATTAACTTCTAACAGGCAAAGCTATATAAAGCTATGATTTTTCATTATTCTAGATTTCTTTTTCATGAATATAGCATTTGGAAGCAATAATGAAGTTCACTTTTTTTTTTCATATGTATTTCTTTCTGGAGGAACTATCTTCCTATTGAGACACCAGATTCAAGGACCATTAGGTTTCCTTTGCCAGTCAGGAAAAAACAAAAAGCTTCAAACCTCTACAATATGAGGCATATTAGGAAGGAGCAGAACTTTTCAGAGACCTGCTCTTCACCAGACAGTATTAAAGACAGAAGGTGCCTATGCTATTGCAGCATTAAAAAAGAAATTACATTCATGCCTATACAAAATTACTCTTCCCTTCAAAAATAGAGAAAATAAGAACCACAAAGTGAGACAAACTACAGACTTAGCTACCCTTTTATGGTATATCCTTTTCTTATACACACAAACTGAAGCAAAAGGACATAGCTGCTACTAAAAAAACTACCAGTACACAGCAAAAAGAACTACAAATATTCCTTGGAGAAGACACACAAAACACTTATGCAGATAACAAAAGGCAACAAAAACATGCATTCCAGCTTCCCATGGATGTTTATTCCAGTGGTTTTCCTTTCCAAAGTGTGGAAGAAAATTTATTCTTGTCTGAAATATTTTGCAAAGATAGCAGTTTTTGGTTTTAAGAGAACAAATAGCTAAGATTTTTGGTAAAAAAGCAACACCTTCTAGCTTTCAGAATTCTTCTTGAAATGTAATACATTGAAAGGCTTTTCTTGGGAGGGGGTGTAGCTTTTAGCAGATTGCTTTTTAAAACCACTTAAACATCACATTTCCCAGACCCATTTGCCTAATGAATTCATCATACTGCAATTAATATATGATAGAGAGGGGGTTTTAGTCAACAGAAGGTATCAATTAGAAGACCCATTCCATTTTCCTTTCAATAGGAGCTGCCTGCCTCTGTATGAGAGACTTGGGTAACTGACTGACACTGAATCAGGATGCCTCTTCTGATACATAATCTCAGTATTTGTACATCCAGAGAAGTTCAAATCAATATAACCAATATGAAACACATTTCATTGTTGATAAATACATTTGTGGCTGTATTTGTCAATATCATGATTGGGTAAAAAGAGAGGACAGCATCAGAGAGGGAATGGAGCTGCCCTAAATCCCATCAGCTGGAAACATTCCCCAAAGAAGTGATTATGACCAGCTGGCTGCAAACTACAGACATTTGGTCTAGACTCACAAAAGCATTCGATGTGTCTTCATGCCATGGATTTCAGCAGACACAGACTTTTAAATGCTCCTGGGAATCTGGGTCATTTCCCTTTCCTAGCCCCTGGTATAAGAGTTCTGTGAATTCAAGTAAATTTGGTACTTAAGATATAGGAAAGCTCTGGCTTGTAGGACGTAATCAGAATCTGCTCTTTTTGCACCCTCTGATTAATGTGAAATTGAGGCTGAAAATTCTCCATTTATAATTAAAAATCCCATTCTTCCATTTGGCTCCATCCCACTTGGCTCACCAAAGAGGCTTTTAAGACTTACTGGCTTCAACTGTAGGATTGGTCCCCAATGGACGCTACTGTTGTTTTAGCATTTTGCTTGATTTTGTTTCTCTGACTCATCTCCCTGAGAAGTAAAAATGTTCTCTTTCCAGGGCCACTAAAATCTCCCTTTACAAATACAAATGGAAAGTGGGAAAAAGTAAAGTAAAACATCATGTTCACGCAGTAAATCAAGTTGGGTTTTGCTGGTTTCACAATTTTAAAGCAAATTGAGATGCGTGTTTTATAATGCATGTTATAACTACTTTATTGTGGGAAGCTTTTAGGTGTGAGAAGTGTTGGAAGAGGGCAGTTTGTTGTGGTTTTGTTTTGTGGTGGTTTCTTTGGTTTGAGTTGAGTTTTGACTTCTGCAAGGGGAAAGCCTAGGACATGAGACATTTTCATAAGCTGAGAATTTTTTAAGAACAGTGGTTGCTAAAACACAAATTGTCTTCAATATGAAGAGCTGTTATAATTCCAAACTACAGCCTTTGGCTTTAAAATTCCAACGTGTTTTTCTTAAGTAATTCTTACCAAATTTTTGAAGAGTGCAGTTAATTCCTTTGTAAACACAGAAAATTTTAAAAACGCTGTTCCCAAATCTGGGTCATCCCTGCAAACACAGTTGCCACCAAACTTCTCCAGTGCTTGTGTATACTGTTCTTCATTTTCCACATGAGCTTCAAAAAGAGCAAAACATGAAGATATCATCAGCAGATAAATGGTTCTTGAAATCACAATTGATGGGTTTTAAAAAAAAAGCTTTTGCTAAAAATGTTTACTTGATACAAAAAACAGTCATTATTTACACTTTAACACTGATATGCCAGAAGTATGACACATCTCATTAATTCTGGTTTGCATGTACCTATCCACATGTTGTACAAATGACAATGTGCCAAGACAAGACAAATATCTGACTCTCTAGAAAGACCCATAATATTTCTGCACCAGAGCAGAGACCTCATAACAACTCCCAACTCTTATAATGAACTTTCAGATTTTAGTATTTTATTAACACTTTCTTACTTTAACTGTGTGCTGAAAAAGAAACAGAGGAGCTAAAGTGTGCTGGCAGAGTCTTGGATGTCTACAGCAGAACGCAACAGATCAAATACTCTTGGGTCATCCTAGGAAAAAGGACTATAAAACACGTTACAGAGGAGGACAAAACCACATCTCTGTTAGTTCTCTGATTCAGGGCAGCAGTGGGGATCTGAAGCAAATCCTTGCAATCTGCATTTACCACAGGCCAGTTCAGCTCTGAAAGCAGTTCTGGTTCATGACAACCAGATTCCTTTCTGAGACAACAAAACCAGAAGCTCTGCCCTAGAAGTCATCCAGTGGTCCTGGGCTACACCAGGACAATTCATCCAGCACACATTTAACATCAATGTTCAGAAAGCTTTGAGCTGCACATGTTGGGGGGTTATTCAGCCCAGGGCATGAGAGGAAATCTAGGCATAAAATAAATTCAAATATAAAGGAAATCTGAGAGGCTTCAGTCTTAACTACTTTGCTCAAGTGATTTACTCCTAGATCACCAGGTTACTTGCCTATATAGACAGGCATAAAAAGTCCCTTTGTCAAAAGTCAATTTGACTTGTGGAATAAAACAGAAACAAAACGTTTTTCTGAACCCAAGTTTAGTGACCATGTCAAGCTTGAGCATGTGGACAAAGGACATCAAGTTGGCATCTGAGAAAGCTAACGTTGCCTATTTCTTATTCTAGCTGTAGACAATTTGTAAAGCTTCAATGGAAGTCAGGGAAAAAAAAAACTCCACACCCTAGAAAACAAATTATGCATTAATAAAAACAAAGACTGTCTTGGTCATTACATGAGACTAGCATAAACCCTGAAGATTATTTAGAGAGGATTAATCTGTTTAAACAAGCAATGATTCGGTTTCATTTCAAGCCCATTTGTACACATAAACACATTTAATATCCAAAAGATTTTTGATACAATGTACTTCCCCAAATTTCAGTGAATTAGTTATACAACCTGTTCAATAAACGTACCATTCCAGACTAAAACAAGCCTGTCTGTTCATGCATCCTATCTGGAACACCATTCAAGAACTTTGTTTCTCAAATAGCTGCAAGTTTTCTCTAATTTCCAGTATATGAAACAAAAACCCTGTGCAGCAGTGGTATAACACTATGTAATTAAAGACTGACATAATGTACATGCAGAATGGAAATTACACAAACAGCATTAATTCTACAAATCTTTAACTTAAGCACTTGAATATGCAGCCTGTGACAGATAGTTTGTAGATAGCTATCAAATTTAAAAACTGAGTACTAGCACTGAGAGTTACTTATTTTCCTCAGCATCAACAGCAAGGGCTGAGCACTTACCAAAATTTTTGCTGTAGGATGAAGGATATTCAACTAATTCTATTGTGTGACATATATACACCTGAACAAGCTTTCAAGGAACTGGCACAGGCAGCAAAAAACGAGGATGTGGCAGGTCACAGCACCTTTAGATCTCCCATCTACCCAGTAAGGTGAATTATTTCCACACTGCTTTCTGCATTTTTGCTGCATCCATCTTAGCTTACGTGAGTCCTGGTGAGAGAAGAGGTCAGGCCACAATTCCTACAGCAAAAAGAGAAAGCTGCCTCTGCATGAAAGCAAGGTGAAAAGGCTGCTACCATTAAGAGTTATGGTTAGATGTGCAACAAGTAGCTGAGCCATGCTGACTTTTTACCTTAGGAAACAAGCACAGCACCCATTCTACATGGCATCCCTAGGAGTCTTCTATTCCCCACCATCCTAGGGACTGTTCTTCTTGATTCTGAGACATTCTCCAGGATGCTAATGGTAGTTTATTGCAGCAGTACTATTAACTGAGCTGCTACTCCCCAAGTGCTTCTGAAGAACACAAAAATCTACTTTTCCCATGGAACCCTCCAAAATACTCTTCCTGTCCTATGGTGTTTTCCTGACAAATTTTAAAAGTTTCTCTACAAACAAAAGGTATGAAATAAAGAAAAAAGAAACTTGATCCAGTTTTGAGGGTTTAGAGACTTTCTTTATGTAAGAACCCAAGCTATACGAATTGGGAGTCACTATGTAATCCTTAATAACTGTTTGTAAACTCTCACATTAAAAAAGAAAGACAGAACATTCTTTTTTTTTATAATATTATTAACTATTTAGGGAACCTATACTAAAAATCCAGGCACTTCTCTTCTGAGTGTATGACCATGGGGTTTGTTTTGTCAAAAGAAACTCCAGGGGCTGACAAGTAGCTTGGTTAGTGATGTTTCTGCTGGTGGAAAATAAATGCCTCCAAACCTTTCTTGTCAAGATTGGGTGGGCAGCACAAATTTAAAACGTGGGCAAGGTACTGATTTTATGCAAAGACTAGTGATTTGCTACAATGTTCTAACAGGTACTCTGATTTATGAGGCATAGTCTAGCACTCTAGAATAAAATTTAAAAAAAAACTCAACAGCCAAAAACAAAACCAGCCAAGCAAGAAAAAGAAGAGAAGAAAGGATGCCACATCAATGAAACAGCTCCTGATGAATCTTAAACTGAACCCTCCACAATCCAAAGATAACAGCTTCATTACATTCGACAAGGAACTTCCTTTCAATTAGTGGAGATGAATTATACCACAACAGCAGTTCTTGTTCTAACCTTGTCTGAATACCAACATGGCCACAAGTTCTGTCAGATATTGGTGGCTCTCCAAGGTTGACAGGCCTATCTATTTTGCATTTAATACAGGTTTTGTTAGCTCTAATTGAACTGCACAGTGAGAACAAAAGCCAACCAAATGCCATTTCTTATCCACAAAAACAAATGCTGTTTCTTATTCACAAAATGCTGCTGATCCACAAAAACAAAAGCTTCAATTATTTTTTTCAAAGATAAACACACACAACTCTAAGAGATTGGCACACATTTAAAAATGCATGCAGCAATAGTTCTTTGTATTTTATACAGCATTGTATGAAAAATATCTGATTTTTTATGTCATGACAATAAAAAGTTGCAGCTCTTCAGCTCCCTCTTGTCATGAAGTTTTCAACATACATAAGTGGAAGCCACCAGGGAGACTGAAGTTTCACAAAGCAGTAGAGCCAGTGTAGCTTCTTATTGCTGCCAAAGAGTAATTTCACCCCCTCACACTCTCATCTCTTGATACACATGGCCCTACCACTTCAGGTGCTCATCTAATCCAAATTAAGTTGATCTCATTGTATATGTAGGTTTATACAAGCTTAAAAACTCATCTAGGGATCTGCCAAGCAGCAGGCATGACAGAAGGAGCAGGTAGCCCACACCCAGTGGAAAGAGGAGAGCACAGCTTCACCACTTGGTACCAGTATGGCAGCAAGAGAGGTTTAGGTACCCCACACCACCTCATCCTTACTGAGGTCATGATCAAACAGTTAGTTCAAGATTGCCATTTAAAATGCACATATTTCTCTTCTCAGAGTTACTCATATAACTCTTTTTGATTTAGTATGACATCTGACTGCTTAAATCTTCCAATTTCACCAATATAAACTAACAGGAATTATGTACTTACCCAGACCAGATAAGTTTATGGCTTTGACAGATTTCTTCATTTTATAGAGAACAGTTCGGTCAACATCCAGAGCCTAAAAAAAAAAGAGAAAAACATAATAGTGGATTGTCCTTTGGCAAATTTCTGTCCTGGAAACCTGATGTAGTTGCAACTATTACATAGTTAACTTTATTTCCATAATTAATAAATTACTAGCCATTTGCTTCTACCCCCATCCATACAACCTATTCTGTCCCCTTTCCCAAAAAAACACCTCCTCCATCTTTGGCTGGTGACCAGCATCATGTAAACTCAGCAGGAAACAATTTACACAGTATTGTCTTTCCATGCTAAATTATTAAAGAAGCTTAAAATAGTTTTCACCCATCATATATTCTGATGTTGCTGAAGAAATGAGCAATATCACTTCCTTAGGCAGAATATTGAAAATGGAATTTAATTTCAGTTTTCCTGGATAATTTAGTTAATTGCTTTCTCAACCATATGAACTTTCTAACTGCTATGCTGAGCAAAATAAATTGCATATCTCTCAAATATCTTTCACACAGTTTAACACTAGGCTAAGCTTTCCCCAACACTGTATAAAATTCAAGTTTAAATCTTGCCCAGAATACTCAAGCACTTATAATCAATTTGTTTGAAAGAAAGCAGTAAAAGCAGGTAACCATTTTGCTTACTGAAGAGAAATATGAGCAGACTCAAAAATGTAGAATTGTTCCAGAAGGGAGAAGCAGAATTATGGTTATACAAATTAATTAAAAAAAAAAAAAAGAAGTCATGAAACTTGAAGAAAATATATGTTCCAGAGATGGTGGTATCTTTAGACCCCCCTGAAGAACAATACTGAACACTACAAATTGTATTATGCCAAGAGCTGTTTAGCATGATACATGATAAAGCAAAGAAAACCCACCAAATTAATTCCAGTTCTCATTCAAAACATTTCAAAGAATTGCAGCAGCTACACATCTGAACTGCCATTGTTTTATGTGGAAAAGTCAGCCTCTAGGAGTCTATCCAATTATTTTAACACAGTGAACGCAAAAAGAAATATTCAGCCCCCTGATTCTGGGAGTATTCTTAAACTGAATCTATTTAGACCACAAATAGCTGAACAAAATCTTCAGAGCATTCCATGGAAACCGACCAATTTAGACAATGCCTTAACATTAATGATTACAGCATCATGGTACTGCTACATCCATTGGAGGTTTTACCTCCAGCATCTTTATAGTTCACATCTGAAACATATTAGGAGGAGAAGTGCAGAGGCCTTCTCACATGGAATTCTGTAGTACAGAGGAAGGGGAAAATAAAACAATGCAAGCAAACCCATAAAAGCCACGCCAGATCTGTTCATCCTCTTCAGCAATTTGAATTCCATCTACTACAACAAGTCTGTATCTAGTGTGATCCCCAAGGTTAGATTAGTCACCTGTTTGGGTGGGAGTACATGAAGTGAATTCCCTCATTGCATATTTGGTGATTTCTAAAAATAACCTCAGAAAGGCACCCTCCGATCAGCTGACTACAGAGGACTCATTTCATTGATGACTGCATCAAAGGGCAATCACCCTCCTGGAGTCCAAGTGAAAGGAATGTCTCCAACTACAAGCAATACAAGCAACAGTCCAAAGAGAAGGCTGACAGCCAGAGACCTAAAATTTACAAATTCAATTCTCAGCCAAGTCTTAGATTTGTGTGTGCACCTGAGAAAATTTAAATCTCTGCACCTTAGCTTGGGGGCGATAATTCTTAAGGAAGAGAAATGTCAGAAGGATAAATGCATGGGATTAATTGTATTACCGTGGTCAGGGATCCAGACAGATCTATGGATTCATAAAATCCTCTGGCCCAAGACTGCCTCAGCCAGAAAGCACAAACTCCCAGTCAGGGAAAAACCTCAAATCCCCTTCCTCAACTAAACTCATCACTTTGGTTTGAAATGTCTCTCAACCAACTTCCACTTTCACCTGGATCAGGCAGCAGAGGAACAAACCCACAAGGCACAGCACAGAGTCCAACAGAAATGGCAGCTAATGCCCCTAATACACCAGTGACAGCTCAAACATCAACCCATTTCAGACAGCTGGTCCACATAAAAATTCCAAACAAAGGATAACGGAGAAATTACCCCACTGACTACCAAGGACAACACAAAAAGCAAAACCTAAAACCTTAGTGTGTTGAAACTGTACAAGTCAGGCTTTCTTTTCTCTTCACACCTGTCTTTCTTTACAGCTGTGNGGGGTGGAAATCAGCTCTGGAAAGCTTTCCAAACAGGAAACAAAGGATAACAAATATCTAGCCATTTGAAGAGGGACCTGGATACATTTATCAACTATAATTACTATGTTTCCAACTGTGGCAAGAAAACTACACTTGCTGTTGTAACAGGTTTTGTTTATTCCTCCCTTCCTTGGTGCAACCTTCTCATAATGTGTGACATTTAAGAGTGCCTGTGTGTGCCTACAACTAATGGGCAAAATACTGAAAAGCTTTGCGTCTTTAATACCGTTCTTCACTCTTGCTTACAGATCAAAAAATAGGGAGGAAGACTTTGCCTTTGTTTAATTGAATGGCATTGGTGTTTATTCACATCTAGTGTTTGAAAGGAGTAATTTCAGGATAAAATTTGAAAATGTCAGCTCCTTGTCTTTAGTGTTGTTCATGTTTCCTTGTCCTTTTCTTTGTCCACATCTTAGCACTGGGAAATCAGTTCAAATCCAGCTGTAGTTTCATTACACACACATATAGCTCACATTTCTAAGATTGTGTTTATTTCATAAATATACATATACTATACCAATGCACACACATGCACCAAAATGCACCCTGATTCAACTTCTTGCATTCTCAGTAGTTTCAGAAGCAGGGAATTTTAAAATGGCTTCAGATGTTGCAGTAGTAGCATTTCTTTTTATTCACTTAAAATGCCCAGTAAACTCCTGAACAAGAAGAAAAGTCACCATGTATTTCACATGGTGGGATCATTTTGTCCTCTCATATAATGTTTCTAGTTTTGCCTCAAAAAACTCTACAGTAAGACTGCTTATTTTAGCACCTGTTTCACAACTGAGTCTATGAGGCCATATAAATAATTTTCATAGTCCCACTCAGTTTCTACTGATGAGCACTCAGACTCCTCTATTGTTAAAAACAGTAAATATAAGCTTTGACTTAAGGGGGGGAAAACTTCTCTACAGTACATAAGACAAGAAGTCACATTATTGTGGAAGTGGTGTTATGCACATGAACTGAAACAGAAACTCGAAAGTGACCTTCTTGAGTGTGTCCTTGTCTGCGCAATCTTCTTCCAAATACAGTATTTATGTCTTCTGTTCATTTACTTTCATGTGATTTCTGATGCCAATCTGATGAAACCATTTTTAAGGTAAATTACTTTTTAGTCAGAAGTATACTAGGGAGAGGAACAAGCATATCACAACCAAATGCAGATTTTCAAAGGAACACAAGACAGAAGACTCAAGCTACCAGTGATAAGTAGCAAAGCTTTTTTCCACATGTAGGAACAAGGTCCAGTTTCACTTGCCAAAGGCCAATTTCCATTTTCACTGCTTCAAAGGTTTCTACTTTGAACAGTAAAATGTGTCAACTAATTAGAACCAAATCCATCTTACCAGGAAGAAATCAGTCTGAGATTACTGAAACATCCTGAAATGTTATTCTACATCCTACTCTGTATGCCTCAATCTAATTATTAATAATAATAATAGCTCTGTTTAGGTCTGTTTCACATTGCCTAGAAAGATTTAAGCCCACCAGGATATACAATTTTCAAACAATTGCGCTGCTTCCCCCCTCAAAAAAACCAGAAAAGCAAAAGATTAGCATCAATCCCCAAATCTATATCATCTAAACAGATCTGTGCAATATAGATGGTTGGCACAAAAGATGAATGTACTATTTGCTTTTTTCAGTGGAGGGAGGAGAAACAAACTGTTCTATTATTAGCATATTTAACTGAGAGAGGAAAAAAGCAGGAAGACAGAAACTCAGAAACTGAACATCCCAGAGACGACTTTGGCACCTTTTACAGAGCCAAAGGGTATGGGGAAAACCAGGGCAGTAGCAGCATAAGTGGAGAGTCCCCAGGCTGCAGTGGTTTATTAAACATCTTTTGTGCCAAACTTACAGCAGAAGTCTGGGTCTTTATCTTATACAACTGTCCTCACACCAGTGTCTTTTTTCTTTGTGGCCCAGAAAATAATGAACTATCTGTGAAGGAAGAGAAAAACGTGCATGCTGGATCAGATCAACACTGCATTTAACCTGATATCCTCTATCAGGAGCAGCTAACAGCAGATGTTCGGGGCAGCAAGCAAGGAAAAGCACGTACACATCCTTCCCCAGGATAATCTCCCAGTTTCCAGTAATGAGTTTAAAAACAAAAGACTGAAATACTCTCAACCATAAACACTACATGGCCCAATAGGCTATTCTCAAGAGAAATAAGAAGCCCAAATTTTCTCATTCCAGACAAGGGAAAGAAAAAAACTGTACCTGACAGCATAGCATGAGAAGTAGTGACAGAAGAGGAAGGAGTCGGCCATCACCTTTATTTTGCACTTAAAACAATTCAAAAACTCTTAACGCATTCTTTCCTTCTTACCCACAGCAGCTCCCTTTAGGAAAGTATAAAAGTAACTATTTCACATTTTCAGCTATTTGGACGGGATTTTGCTGGAAGTATTCACAAATTAATTAATGAATTTGAGGAAAGCCTCAAGATTACCATTTTGTAAAATAAAGAGTCCATTGAAACAACAACAAATGCTTAGAAGTACTGCTGAAGCAGTAACAAAACTTTGGGAAATAAATTCTTGTGTCATTTGAAAAATTATCCTGGAGCCAGGAACCTACGTGTTCTTCCCTATACTGAACATCTAACTGACAAATATACAAAAAAATATTAACACACTGATATTTGATATACTATACACAGTTATCTTAACATTATTTCTTTAAAACAAAATCAGATTTCACTCTTTATTGTAGCAATTTGTTTTAAAACATCGGGCTACTCAACAGTCATAAATCCTTCATCCAGTCCAGTATTTCAGAATAAGTAATCATGCCAGAGGCTGCTGCAGATGCTGAACACATATAGGAACATCATTCCCAAAAACAAAAGGGCACAAGGAGAAGCTTGGTCAGTTAAGGAAAAGAGAGGCAATCAAGTAGTTATTTTAGAGACAGCTGAGCAAGACAAGGCTCTTGTGCCTCACTGGACTGGTCTTGTTGAAAAATTAACAACAGCAAATTTTTTACACTTGTATTCAGGAAGCACAATAGTTTGGCTTTTCTGGGGTATCTTTACAGGCAATCTGATATGTGCTGTAATTAATCCTTGCTGACTCAAAAGATCAGAGATATCCACAGACATTGTGTCTCAGTTTGTTATTTTTCTACTAGAAATGAACTGTCAACACCGCTGGCTTCAATCCACTTTTCTATTACAGAGGGTGGTAAAAAAACTTCATAAATTATGTTATCCCTCTCCAGAATCCTCCTTCCATTCTCCTACTCTTATGTAATTTCTTCCTTCAGTGTATAAGTTTCTTTTCTAAATCCTCTCCAATTTCCTTCCACTGATCACCTTGCACATTCACAGAGGGACTAATACAAAGGGTGGAAAAAAACCCTTACAGGCATAGTCTGGGGCAAGGCATTGTAGCTTCTGAATGTATCCTAGAACAACAGTAATTTTAAAAAACTTTAATTTGGGGCAATTACTTTACTTGGAGTATGCATGTGAAAAACTGCAGTAGCTATGACAGTTAATTTGTATAAATGAGCTCTTTGGTGTGAGACCTGTCAGCTAAAGAGACTGAAGGTTCAGAGACAAACCTGCAAATAAAGGACAGAGTTTATGGCAGAATCATCTCTGAAAGGTCCCTTTCCACAAAAGCATTATTTCTCCAGCATATGGGTTCATGGCTCTTGTGGGCCCAATGCCAAGGCAATCTGTTTAAACAAGCACTGGTGTATTTGGTAAAAGAACGTAGTAAACTCTTGAGCTAAGGGTATGCACAGTGAAAAAAAGTAATACTCATGTGCTTTGGGAAATTAATACGTGAAAGTGCAAGGTAATTCTGCTGCAAAGGTAAATGATGGGAGAATTTGGCACTGCTCTGTGCTGTGTATAAAACCAGACCTGAGCATGATGACTCTGTACAATGCATTTATTAAAACAAAGAAGGGATGCCTAAAACCCAGAATTCTCTAACAGACTACTTCTATCAGAAGAGAAATCCCAAATCAGAGGTTCAGAGATACAAAATGTTACATCATTAATACAAGTCACTAAATGAGACTTTTTCACACTAAACAAAACAGTTGCTGTATCTGTGTATTAATTGATTTCCACAGGCTTCCCTCACTACAAAAAGTTAGAAATGCAACAGATACTTAACTAGGAAACAGACATCAAGCATTTTTGTGAAATAAAATTTCATGCTTAGAGAAAGAATGGAAGCTGCTTATGCCAACTATTTCTCCAGAACACATCCACCTCCTGCATTAACCAATTTTTACACTGAGAAATATATTTTCCTTCTCCAACAGTGCAGATATCTGCTTTCAAAGACAAGACGACTGGACTTTAAATACAGATCTCATAAGCAATGTAATAGATGATGCACTTAATCTTTACAGTTACTCATTTATAAACAGAGGGTGTATAAATAAAGCTCCCTTATTTAATATTTAATTGTTGTTTATTTTTTCAGTTGCAGTAGCCAATTCCTGATACCCATCTCCATTTATTTAATATTACATGCTTCAACATCCTAAGATACATCACCATATAAAATAAAGCAACACAGGCAACAGGATTAAAGTTCCAGCGATGATTATCTTAAATGGACGAGTAAGATTTACTAACCCTTTACCCATGTCAAAATTCTCTGGTCCTCACCCTGCAAGAGGCTTTTTTCTAGCTTCATGTTCTTGCATTTCTGTCTGCTGTTAGCATCCATCAAAGCCGTTCGTGGTTCAGAGTCCAGCTGTTGGAAGAGGCTGATCCTCACACTGTATCATTCAACAGCATTATGATGAGCTGGCTGATGGCATTTTCCTTTTGCAGAATTTTTAATTCAGTAACTCTTTTCCCCAGTATTAAATCTTTTCAGACACCATCAGAGGCAACAAGAATTAATCTTTGCAGAACATAATGCCCTTTTATTCTGCCTGTGACAAGCTTTCTGAAGAGAGAATTTTTAATTATTTATGGGAGCAATTAACAAATCAAAACACTTTCCAGGTACTTGAAAGTTCCCATATTAGTGGTCTAATTTGGTATTTGTAGTCTTCAAAACCTCTACTTGAACCAGGCAGACACTCCTGTTACAATATATATAAAACAATGAAAAACCAAACAGTTACATTTCCCCCTATATATGATGTACTTTATGCTAAAAATGAGAACCTTTGCAGTGTGTGCATAGATGAGCTGGATGCCATAAACTGATTTATCCCTCCTCATCCAGCACCCCTTTGACTTTTTCTTCTTCAGGTGTCCAATAATTCTAGGGACAAGAAACTAGCCTAGAAAAGAGAAGAGTCTACAGCAACATAGCAAAACCAAACTTCATTCTTAACAGGCCTCTGAGAGCTTCTTAACAGAAATAAATAATAAGTCAGTGTCACAAAGATCTCTGAAAGAGAACAGAAGGCACACAAACCCTATCTAGTTTATGATACACCTGAAACTCTTAGGACGCCATATTCCCACAACAAAGAATGGCAGAGGGGACTAGAGGGAACTTCAGGAAAATAACACAAATCACCTCAAATGAACCAACTCTTCCTAGGGACATACAAAACCAGCTGTCAAAATAAGGTTCATCAGAGGTAAAGCAGCACATTGGACATCATCTCGCTATTATCAGGGTAGAAATTCATTAAGAGCATCTACCTATAATACTAATGGCATATTATTACTACACATAAAACCCAGTGTCAAATGATACAACTTATTTTCTCTTGAAACGTTATAAAATTATTTCTGTTCTGTAGTGGCTTCCAGACTTCAGCCTGTGATTTTCACTCCAACTTCTCTGTAATTCACTATACCTTTGAAAATCTCTGCATGGTCTCAGTATCAATAGACTTAAATGAAAGAATGCATCTGAACTGCCATTCATTTTAGATGCTCAACACAGAAATCACAGGACACTATTCCAATCTTGAAAGCAATGATCTTAAGTTCTACTGGAATTTCAGCAGCTTTAAGTATAACCAAAATCAACAGTTTAGACATTCTTGTCACTAGAGACAGCTGCCTCAAAGTGTAAGTGAATCTTAAGTGATGCAATTAGTAGTGTACCAAACAGGAGATATACAATACTCATTTACATAATATTTATGCAAAAATAAAAGCTTTATCCCCAGAGTGGCCAAAATAATGAGAGAGTTCATGTCATGGAAGGTACCTATAGAATGGAACAGAGGGTACTTCCCCATATCATCAATGAAGATTAGAAAGGTAAATTCATATACAACTGTTACCTAAGACAAAACACTACCTAAGACAAAGAACTTTTGCATTTAAAATTGAAGCAATTTAGAACAGAGAAGCATGTCCAGGCCTATCAGAACTTCTGTTGTTCTTAAATGAAATAGAAAAGAGCTACTGAACCAACTTTTACTTGAAGCAATAGAGACAAATGCCTGAATCTATGTGTAACCAAGCACCGTGTGTCCTTGCACCAGTGCCACATCCGTATGGCCTGGGGGACAGGGAAGGCAGTGGCAAACATGACCACTCCATCCCTACAACAGACTGGGCTGGAAATACTTATATGAAAAGCTTATCATCTCTATCCAGACCATTTAAGCAACAAAAGAGAGCAGAAGAATGGATGAAACCAAACAAAAAGCAGCTTACAAAAGATTTACTACTTCGTTGCTTCTTCAATACTATTCTCATCAGCACAATTAGCATCTAGTCTACATGGAGCTCAGAGTGTAGGAGGACTCTGCTGGCATTTTCTCTATTGTTGTGTAACATATACCTACAGTACTGGAAAATAAACAAATAATTAAAAACATGTGCTTTGCAAAACTCCAACACTGCATGTTTTTCATGTGACTACGGACCAGGGGTTCTGCGTTTGCAAATGCTAAGGAAATTTCTACTCCTATTGCAATAGCCAAACAGTAATCCTGGTTGATTGAAGTGGCTTAAAATGATTACTAATGCATTTGTTTCTGAGTTGACTTCCCTAGAATACAGCCTAAAATTCCTTGAAATTGCATATTCTAGGAAAGAAATCGTTCATTAACAAGGAACAGAAACCATAAAACATGAGAAAATAATCCGTAAGAACATGCACATCCCTTCACTACCATTTTCCCTTCCGATATGCTTTTTAAATATAGTACAAAGGTTTCAGGAATGTGAAAGTAGTTTGTTCAGCTCTAATCACTTCAGCTGTTTTAATGTATCTACATGCATACTTAGCATAATGCCTAGACAGAATTATAGATTTCAGGCTAGAACTACATTGATAATCTGATCTTTAATCAGGGCTCGCTGAGGGGTCCACAAACAGCAGATGGTTTTGAACACCACACTGCTCCAAGACAGCAAGGAGCAGAGTTTCAGCATTCTCTCTCAGTTCTGTGTTTGGTTTAACAAGTCAGATGCTAGAATTTATACTATGGCTTCTTTCATGTTAACTTTTACAGCCACCTCTTAAAGAATATACTCCAAAGAAATACACTTCACTGCACAGTATGTCACTTGCATAGTAAATATTTTTGTGACGCAGAGTTCACACACACAAAGAAGCAAATTTTTCAAATTCTGTCCAACACCTACTCACTTGAGAACAAAGCCTACTATTTGAGATGAAAAGTACTGAATCACACCACCCAAGCTAATTTCCTGTAAAGTACCATTGCTCATAAGAAAAAGCCTATTCAATTACAATACTGTATCTCAGTTCCTCCATCAATAAATTCTCCCCATAAGGTAAATTATTTTCTCTTTCCAAATAAAATTGAGATATGTATAATATCTCATAAAGTCTGCATAATTCTTAATTACATCCCATTTTCTGGGGAACATACAGAACTCTTCTTCCACTCCTAAACTACACAGTAGTATATAGCTAAGAGATCACCATTATTCCCTGTCCTCCACCACTACCCCTTCCCTATATTCCTGCCCACCTCCTTGCTACACTGATCCTTTTCACATTAGCCCTGCCCCCACGTTCTCAGGCCTGTGTTTTCATCCTACTTCCTGAGTGAACGCTGCCACACTCCCTCTTCCTTTGCAGTTCCTGTCAATTCCAATTCCTCTGAACTTTCTCAGACTTCTTATGCATTTCCTTATCCCCTCATCAATGCTTCTCCCCAAGTGGCAATTCGTGACCCTTCAATTCCTCATATGCCATCACAGTACTTCTGTTTCTGGATAACTCTCTCAATTTGTTTTTAATTCAAATTTCCTCTTCTTGTTCTTCACATTTGACTGATCTCCATGTTACCTCTCAAACATTTCAGGTGCCCATTAGTTTGTGAGTCTTCCCTTTCTTGTGTGACCATTTTTTCTTGCTTCCCAGCCAAATTTACTTGACTACTTAATCTGTACATTGATGTATACTTCAGAAAAGAAGTCTAGATTTAGTCCAAAGAAAAGAAGCTTGTGGTCACCTTAATCACAGAAAATCTCATGTCTAATACTAAAACTCTCTGAGCTGATGTCTCTGTCCCCACCAAGAGCAGCAACACAGTAAGCATTTTGCATACAGAACAGCTTAAGCTTCGTGCTAACAAATGTGAAACTTTGTGGGGAAAAGACTACCAAAAAAAGAGAAAAAGTCCTGCCCTCAATTTGCAATAATAGTTACAAACTTCAAACTTCTGCTTGTCCCATAACTAGAACTACATTTTCCAGCTGGGTTAAAAAAAAAAAAAAGTCTCAGTTAAAATGGACCAAAGGAGAGATTTTAATGCTATATGAAACTTGGATATAATCATTTTGTACAGCTTTACGATTCTCACTAATTCTGATTTCCTATAAGCAGCTTCCCAGCACTGCTGAAAGAGTAAATAAGGAGACACACAATTTGTCCTAGTGTGAACCTCTTGGACATTTGACGATGCGACAAATGTGAAAGCACTGCCATCTTGAATAGCAGTGGTAATTGCTGTAAATGCATGTTTAGAGTGTTTTTCAAGCATTTCTGGAAACTGGAGGGGAACCAGTCCTTGCTTGCCACTCATCCAGGAATATTTGCAATCTCTGAGTAAGAACATCTCTCCTCAATTTAACAGTCATGGTCTGCATTTTTCTGCATTAATTGAAATACTTTTTTTAGATGTAAGTATTTCTCCTCTTCATTCCATCCCTGCCTTTTTAACCCTCTGTGCTACATCAGATATCATCCTAGTCTTCAGAGAATTTGTCAGAAATATTTGCTAGTTACCATCTTAGTTCTTTCAGGATCCTGGGAAATAAGTTAACCAGCCCAAACAAACTGAGTGCTTTAAGCTCACAATTTTGTTTATTGCCTTGCTTACTTGCATCTCTATTACTGCCACCCATTCTATCCTCTCCCACACTTCCAGCTCAAAAACTGCAGTATAGCACTTGTTTAGATTTGCAATACCTACATTATCTCTAATACTACTACATTCTAACTGCATATTACGTCTTCTTTTTCTCCTTGCAATTCTATGTGCTTAAGAGTGTTTTTGTTTTCTTTACTGCCTCCCGCCACTCCTAAAGAAACTTGACCTTTGCATATTTGTCTTTTATCTTTACACATATTCTTTAATAGAAAACTTTCCTCTGAATACCTGGCTTTTCCTTCACATGTCTAACAGGCTCAGATAATTTGCGACATTCTTCCTGGGTTGTTTCAAGTCTGTAGATTTTCTCATAATTTTCCCCTTTTCTGGGATATTTAATGAACATTTTTCAGGCTTTAGTACATGAACTCTTCAGTTCTATCAACCTCAACAGCTCTCAGTTTAATGATTTTTTTCACTATATGTGTGTGTGTGTGTGTTGCTTTTAATTTCGTTGTTTTGCTTTTAGTACACAATTAATTCAGCCCCTACTATTCAATAAGCATTTCACTTATTTCCACAACTTGATTCCTTCCTTTAAACCAGCGATTCTCACATTAGCCCCTCCAGCTTCTGTTTCCTTGTATAAAAGGCAGCATCTTG
Organism: Leptocoma aspasia; assembly: GCA_013399835.1. NCBI lineage: Eukaryota > Metazoa > Chordata > Aves > Passeriformes > Nectariniidae > Leptocoma > Leptocoma aspasia. The sequence goes on along the minus strand of VXAX01005252.1, from coordinate 794,968 downwards.
GCTTGCCATGACAGATGCCTGACTATAACATGAATTCTTCCCTCTCTAGCAACTTCACAAAGAATAAAAGATTTATTTGGAGACAGCCAGGGCTGAGAACAAGTGAAGGCTCTCGCCACTGGCCCACCCATGAGAGGCATTTCATCCTAGCATGAAGCCCACCTGAGCTCCAGCCATTGCTCCAGTACCTTGGACAGGGCTGGGCCAAGGCAGGGACCTCCACAGGGGTAGGGCAAAGCACCAATAATCACTGTAGCAAAAGAGTTTGAAGAAATTAAGAAAGATGAGGAGACTGTAAACATAGAGAAGCTTGACACCCAAGACAAGAGAGGGAAGAGTCAGCCTAAACAAGGCTAGACCCGACTTTTGTGGAGCTTTAAGTGGAAAGTTGTTTCTGGGAAACTGGAGCAGACAGATCGTGTGGGCTGTCAAGAGTGAGGCTCAGAAGGTGCAGTGCTGGAGCTCACACAGGGAATGGCTGTGTGTCATATATACACATACTCACACATATAGAAGGTGGAAATTATAAAAAACCAATAGATTTAAGAGTTGAACTAAGTGTTTAATAACCGCTTAGTTATTTTTTATTCATGCACATGAATAAAAAGAAAGCACTTCACAGTGGTTCAGCTACTAACACACTACACTAGTCAGGTGCACCAAGTTTTCTTGCATTTCTCCACCTCTATCGATCAGCCAAATCCACTTGACATGTGGACTGTAAGAAATCTGGAGCAGGGATTAGGCTTTTGTCCTGTGACTTTGCAATACCTTTCAGAATAAAGGCTTCACCTTTACCTAACATTGCTGCATATTATGGTATACGAGAACAACATGAAGAGGAAGTGAAGATGGGTTAAACCTAAGCAGAAGTAGCCACCTTCTACATTATTGTCTTCTAGCATCAGCATGAAGTACACCAGATTCAGATAAGATGGTTCTGAAAAATACAGCAACATTATGGAAAAGTCAAAACACAAAACCCCCAATTAGTAAAATACTTCAGAAAGATATATATCTTTCTTTATAAAACTATATTTTTCATTCATCCTCCTAGGAGGAACAGGATCATTTGGTAATGTGAAGCAGATTCATCACCAAATGTACTAAGGTAAGGTGCACAGAAATCTTTTCTTGTGGTTTGACATCGTTTTGACTGACTGCATGTTGACATTAAAGTTGAAATTGTCTATTTGAAAATACACAAAAAGCTCCAGCTGAAGATGTACAGTTTAGCTCCTGTATTTCTGCAATTTTCATCCTCTATATTCCTCTCAAAAAGAAAAAAATTTCCACACTCCTTTTGAAATCATCATGCCTTTTGTGTTATAATGACTTTTCCAGAAACCTCTTTGGATGCTGATGACAGAGAATCATGATTCTAGAAAGGAACACAAAAAAAGTTTTAAACAACATGTATTTATGGAAGTGTATTTAGTAAGGAGGCAGGAAAAGTGTGCAAATATGTTCTACTAAAGAGCACCCTATAGTGGGCATAAAGATATATTTTATTAAAAAGAAATATACAAGAAACCATAGTAAATTTCTCAAAATGCACTACAGTGTATGATACTTCCTACCAATTCTCAAACTATACAGAAACACCTGTTTCATGTAATTTTGAAATGCAAGGCACAATCATCAACTACAGGGAAACAGAATCCAGTCCTATAAATGTAGTGAGCAAAAAGTAAATACACAGGTGTATCCATGTATCCAGACTCACATTCCCCACCCTACCAAGCTGTTATTATACCTCCCCCTTGTTAGCTCTGCAGAACCAAAATGCAGAAGAGAATGTTACAGAATTGTACCATACAAGAGGGAATCAAATTCAATAAACATTGATCCCTTACACCACTCCAAGCCAGCTGAAAACTATGGATTGCCTTAGGTGGCAAGAAGATGTTGCCATTTCTGATAGAAAATTGCATTATAAATGACAGCGTGGAAGAAAAGGATTTGATACAGAAATGACATGCTGCATTTGTAGGAGCAGTAATTGAAAAAAACATCTTTGAAAGTGTAAAATAACAAAATTATTGAGGTATAATCATCATGGAATGGGACCTACAAAACAAAGGCAAGTAGAGACCTGAAATTACAAGTTATGCCTTTAAGATTAATTCCTCAGCTTTTACAAAAAATCCTTGAGAGTGGTTTTTAAATATACTGTAAGCAATTGAAATCTATTTCTATCCAGAGAACTAAAACCATCTTTGGTACCACTATACTGTTTCTTTTGGTTGTACACTTTGGATATTTCCCCCACGTTTGTCCTCTCTACGTTTTAGAACACATTTATTCCAGTGGCAAGTGCCACTATGATGTGGAGGTGCTCCAATAACCTATTAAACTTCTCTCAATGTTTCCATTCTCCTTACTTCATAGGGAAATCTGTGCATGCAGTGAAGTTTAAGAAGGTGGGTAAATTCTGTACCTCAATCCTGACTTAGATGGAAATGTCTTCAGCACAGGGACTGTCTGCTACTCTCTGTTTACATATTACTCATCAAAACTGCTCCCTATGCTACTTACTTGGTGCAGCAATGGACCCCAATAAACAGTCAGAACAGAAATATGGGCTTCACTTCCACTCTTTATTGTAAAACTTAACTCATGCTTCAAAAAAAAAAAAAAGCGGCACAATTAGATTCTAGTCATTCAATTACTCTTTAAACTAATTTCTAAAAATCTTTAAAATTATCACAGTTACTAGAACCACTTTGCAGGTTTCATTACAATTTAGGGACTATTTTATTTAATTTACAGCATATAAAAGAGAGAAACATGTGTCCTAAGTAACAGCAGTACTGAAACGAGATTTTTCAGCATTCATAGCTTAAGAATGGTCACCACAAATTTTTAGATCCTGTGACCTTTAATAGAAAGAGTTGTCAGACCAGATTACTGATTTCAAGCAACCCCTCCCCCAATCATGTGACCATGCTGTGCACTCTATCAATTAAACCTTATTTAATCTTAGTCACTATCACACATGTAAAGATTAAACAGTAACCTGTAAGGGCCTGTGACATATCGCTCACTAATAATTTTGTTTCAGAAGAAGCTAAATATTCCTAACATTTTGCTAAGCAACATCCTAGTCTGAGAACAAAGAATTTATATGATTCCTTTTCCTTTGAAATCACTTTGTGTTCCACAAGCCTTCCCTAATCCCTTTTCCACTACTGAGAGCAAAGAAACAGATTCAGAAAAGAATCAGATGCTCTTTCTGCAAGTGTTCGAACAGGCACCAGCTCCCAAACTGCAATGCAGGTGTTTCTGGTGATCCCAAAAGCCATGATCCATGGTCTGTAATCAGTGTATATAATCACCTAAAACTGAAAGTATTTTCAACTGCTACGAAGAATCAACCATATTGTGAAACTGACAGAGGCCAGTTAATCCAAGTTCAGATTTAAGGCAATACCGCTGCCCACAAAGATACACAGATAAATTATACGCTCTTAATTGTCCAAAATCTTACTGATTTACTCACTTAACAAGCCCTTTCCACTCCACCATGGAAAGCTTCATTAACTAAACTTTTAAGACACTATTAGATGCCTACTAATTAACAAAGACAGAATTGCAAAACTAGTAGTCAGCAATGTTAAGTGCAAAAGACATCCCAGTGGGATGTGAAAACACATCTGTGTTTGAGGACAGTTGAGCTCAGGCTAGCAAGTCACAGCAGCCTCTGCCTCCTGTGCTTCTGCACTGCCTCCCCAGCTCCCAAGGGAGCACCAGACTCAGGAGGCTAGAGCTGGCTTCATGCAGGCAGTTGAATATTCCATTTCAGAACCATATTTTCTGGGAGTACCAGTAAAGAGACATCCTCTAAGTATCAGTATTAACCACTTAATTTGTTGATTTAATAAATGCATACAATATCCTGGGAAGCAAAAATGTGTCTTCAGTTAATAAACTAGCTCTTACAGTCACTTGTTCAAACCAATGCATACACAAAGTCAGCAGTCAGCCAGTTTCAACTTACCTATTAACTGCTTTAAAGTAACACATTCCCTCAATCATACCCAGCCAGACGTCCTAGCTCCCAGAACTACACTGCTTGCTGCAAGAGAGCAGTGTGCTCTGGAAACCCATGCTCCACACTACCAGTGCCACTGGAAACGCACAGGTTCTTTGTATTCCCTGAACATTTTTAGGTGCATTCTTTAATAAGCTTTAGTTCATAACAAGCTGATGAACTACTTCTTGCCCAGCCTCCCAGAAAAAAAGGTGCTGAGCCCTGACTTCTCTATTACACAATTTATAGACAGGTTTTTACCCAAGAATCACATTTAACCTGAAAAACCAGGCACGTCATGCTAAAGGACCTGAGGATTTCCAAACCAAAGAAGTCTAAGCCTGAAAAAAATGTCACCATTTTGAAACTACGAAAATGTATTTGTTGTTCTTGACAAATCACAGAGAAAAAGATTCAGTAGTCATTTCCACACATGCTTTCAGACAGCAGCACAAACAAGCAGGAACTGCTGATATTTTGCCAGAAGTGCCAGATAGATCAATACTATTAACAGCTACTGCCAGTCTCTGCAATCTCTCACCTCCTGCCTTACAAACTTAACTAGGCTCATTCTTTATCATCATTATTATTAAAGATAATTTTGTACTAAGCTAGCAGACAGCATCTAATACCAGAAATATGCAGATACAAAGAAAGATTTAATGTTCTGATTGAGTTCCATTAAAAATCAAACACCAATCCACTAAATTCAACTTAGAGAAAAAAAAATTTTCAGAACTGCAATAAAAATCTCAAAATCTCACAAAACTGCTTTTGACCCAAATGCTTATACCAACTTCGGTCTTGTATTAATCAATTACTAAGCAGTTCTACCTTGCAATTAAAATTATTCATTACTATAAATATTCAGGAAGAGGTTGACTTTGTTACAGAATTGTTGATCTTAAGACTATCGGGTTAATAAAGCATAATTAAATCCAGGTATTTAAGTGCAAGCTTGCAGGGCAGAAAATTACCTCAGGAACAAGATTATTTTGAATTCAACTCCTTGCTTTAGTGGTTTTGGGAACTGGCAAAACAGGAAAATCCTGAAAAGGGTGTTTAAACACCTAACCTGGGTTTTGTTCACTTAAGACACGTTAATAATCCATTGCTAGTGGCAGTTCTTTTGTAAGAAGGGACATCAACAACTGACAAGATTATTTTTGCTGAAGAGGCTCTTTTTAAAATATATGCTTACTGCAAAACAAATCAACTAAACACACACTGTAAGAACTAACGTAACAGGTAGATGGAGCAAATTAATCTACAGCACAAGTAAGATTACCCCCTCCTACAAGTTACTTCAGAGAAGCTGCTAGGGGAGTCAAGATACACAGACGCTTCTCATTTCATTGTGCGTGTATGACTGGGATGTGGAATGTGCTCTCACTGTGTTCAGACCTGTCCCAGATTTCCCTCTGATTTGAAACAGGAGGGAAAAGAGCCTCCCTCTCCCGAGCGCTGGCAGACATCCCCCGTGGGAGGGAGGGTGAGCTCTCACCATCAGGTTCAACGGCACGTTCCGAGTACCTTTAAAGACAGAGAAACACCCGGCTCTTGGCGAGACAAAAGCGGCAGGCTGTCCCGGAGGAGGCAGGGAAAAGGGAGCTCGGGATCCCGCACACCGAAGAGCGGGCACGGCCCTGAGGAAGCGGATCCCCAGGGAAGGCTGCCTTAAACCGTATGGCCGGGGGAAGTGCGTTTAAATTTCTGTGTGCGCGAACTGGAAAGCGGATTAAATCCCACCTGTACCCGGAGGGAGGCACACACTCAGGGAAAGGACAAACAGGGAAAGCCGAAGCCCCACACGGCAGCTGGCGAGGCCAAGGCGGTTCAGGTGTCGATGTGAAGGAAGGGGCTGACGGAGGAGATTGCAGAGTTCAAGTTCCTCCACCCCCACCACCATTTACGAGGAAAGCGGGCGGAACCGCCCGGATCGGGGCTCCTCGGGCGTCAAGAGGAGCGAGAAGCGACGGCTCGGGCTCCCCCAGCTGAGGGCGGCGGACGACCCTGCCCCGCCGTGCGCTGAGGGGCGGGCGGAGCGTGAGCCCCGCGGGCCGGGGGAGCGGCGCCCCGGCCCTTCCCCCGCTCCTTTTCTTTTCCCTCTCCACTCGGGCGAGCCCCATTTCCATTTCCTCCGAGCGGCAGCCGAGGGCGCTGCTCGGGGCCGGGCGGGAGAGGGAGCGGCAGGAGTCAGCGCCGGTAGCGCCTTGTTCTCTGCAGCCAGGCCAGAGAGGGCTGCGCGCCCCGCGCCCCCCGCCCGGGCTCACCTCCTCGATGGCCGCCACCGTGTTCCTGCACTGGGCCATCCGGGTGGTGAAGTTGGAGGCGGTGGGTGACTTGTAATCCTCATTGGTCTCGGACACGAATTCCGACACGGAGATCNGACACGGAGATCTGGTCCGGCATGGCGGGGCGGGGATGAGCGAGGGGAAGGAGGGGGAAAGCAGGCGGCTCCAGGGACAGGGAGGGGAGGGCGTAGCGGGGGCTCCCCCTCACATCGCTCGGCAACCGGCGGCGGCGGCAGCGCCCTCCTCGCAGCCCCGCTGTCTGGAGCGGTGTTGTTCCTCCGCCGCCACACAAGGAAATTCCCCGCACCCACACTCCTCCTCCTGCTCCTCCCGCGCGGTCACGCAGCACCGGGGGCCGGGCACACGCCCAGCCGCGGGAGCTGCCTCCACACCCCGCCCTCCCGTTCGCTTTCTCTCTCTCGCTTTCCTCCTCCTCCCTCGCTCCCTCACACGCTGGCGGGGCGGGGGNGCTGGCGGGGCGGGGGCGCGGCCGCACGACCCCCCGGCAGCCCCCGGAGCGGACCTGCCGCCGCGCACCCGCCACCGGCGCCCGCCCTGAGAAGATGGCGGCCCCCTCCCTCTTTCCCTCCCTCAGTCCGTCCTCCCCGAGCCCCGAGGGGAGAGGAGGTGGCAGGCGCCGGCTGGATAATCCCAGCGACAGGAAGGACGAATCCAGCCGTGTGGTTCGGGTCGTGTTTAACAACAAAAACGCAAGGGCAGGGGAAGGTGAGGCGCAGTGCCCGCCTGGCAGGAGGGGGAGCAGGTTGAAGCCCACAGGACAGGTCCGCACTGTCCCCTCCGGAGCTGCCTGCAGGTGCAGGGACGGTCTCTTCCCTCACAGCTCGTAATTTATGTTTCAACAGTTTAATCTGTTTTACGAGTTCGTTGTCTAGTTTCGAGGGAGCTAAAGAGAAATGTCGTTCCCAAGAGGTCCGTGCAAAAATACTTTTAGGCTAAGTAACGTTTAAATCTAGATTCTTAAAAAGCTTTTTGTACTCAAGGAATAAGAGCTATCAGAGGAGGTGCTTTGTTCTTCAGTATAAAGCCACAAGGATCACTCAAGGCAAAAAGGGTGAAACTCAGCCCGAGCTGTGGCGTTGGTGACTGATGAAGCAGAAGGGACACTGGCAAGGTGTCACTGAACGAGCATGGTGCTGCTTGCTTTGGGAATACGGGGATGTGATCCATGGCAGTGGTTTCTTTTGGCCTCAAAGCCCTTAGGACTTCTAGCTGATTCCTGCAGAAAGCTTCAGAAGTCTGTGTTTTGGCCCAGAAACTCTCCTGTGGCTCTTTCACTCCTCTCTGGTGTTACAGTTATTAGCTTTCTATAAGTGATTCTTTATTACTCTGTTTTAAAACTCTTCAGGGAATTCAGATGAGTAAGCAGGTACTCTTTTGCTGCTGTTTGTAAAATGTCCAAATAAATAACTCTAAGCCTGCCCAGATGTTACTGCCCTTTGCAATCCTTGCTAGATCCTTTAGCATAAATAATAAAGCTTGTCAACCATATTTATTTTACTGGTTGTAGGAAATCAAATTAATGAAGAGATGATGCATGTTTTTTCAGTTTTTTAACTCTTACTAGTTTTTCCATCCTAATCGTTCCTTATTTTCTCCAATGAAAGTCACCTCTGTTGTTTTGCTTTTAACTTATTTGCCACTCCCCTTGTTAATACTTATGCATGATCAGTTACTACAGCATGTAAAGATATACATTATTCTGCTGCTAATGCATTAAATTTCTTGTCTGTATTTGTATGTCAAAGAATAAATAAGTATAGTTGAGTATAAATATTCATTCTTGCTAAAAATGTGTGATCCTACATCTTCATTTTTGCATTAGCTGATGGTGGTACCTTTAAAGCAATACTTACCACACTATTACCCAAACTTAATAAACGCTAGCATTCTTCAACTGCCTACCATATCTTCCAGCGTGGCATATTTATTTTGATATTTTGAAGGGGATGAAAAACTTGGGACCTGAAAGGCAGATACTCCTAGACTTTGACTTTCTACAGCAGCTGTTCTATCAGATATAGTGCAAATCTGCAACACAATACTACAGCCTCTAGTGGTTGCATTCACCGTTTGGTATATGCAACTGAGTGGTGTCATGGTTTAACTCNGACACGGAGATCTGGTCCGGCATGGCGGGGCGGGGATGAGCGAGGGGAAGGAGGGGGAAAGCAGGCGGCTCCAGGGACAGGGAGGGGAGGGCGTAGCGGGGGCTCCCCCTCACATCGCTCGGCAACCGGCGGCGGCGGCAGCGCCCTCCTCGCAGCCCCGCTGTCTGGAGCGGTGTTGTTCCTCCGCCGCCACACAAGGAAATTCCCCGCACCCACACTCCTCCTCCTGCTCCTCCCGCGCGGTCACGCAGCACCGGGGGCCGGGCACACGCCCAGCCGCGGGAGCTGCCTCCACACCCCGCCCTACCGTTCGCNGCTGCCTCCACACCCCGCCCTCCCGTTCGCTTTCTCTCTCTCGCTTTCCTCCTCCTCCCTCGCTCCCTCACACGCTGGCGGGGCGGGGGCGCGGCCGCACGACCCCCCGGCAGCCCCCGGAGCGGACCTGCCGCCGCGCACCCGCCACCGGCGCCCGCCCTGAGAAGATGGCGGCCCCCTCCCTCTTTCCCTCCCTCAGTCCGTCCTCCCCGAGCCCCGAGGGGAGAGGAGGTGGCAGGCGCCGGCTGGGTAATCCCAGCGACAGGCAGGACGAATCCAGCCGTGTGGTTCGGGTCGTGTTTAACAACAAAAACGCAAGGGCAGGGGAAGGTGAGGCGCAGTGCCCGCCTGGCAGGAGGGGGAGCAGGTTGAAGCCCACAGGACAGGTCCGCACTGTCCCCTCCGGAGCTGCCTGCAGGTGCAGGGACGGTCTCTTCCCTCACAGCTCGTAATTTATGTTTCAACAGTTTAATCTGTTTTACGAGTTCGTTGTCTAGTTTCGAGGGAGCTAAAGAGAAATGTCGTTCCCAAGAGGTCCGTGCAAAAATACTTTTAGGCTAAGTAACGTTTAAATCTAGATTCTTAAAAAGCTTTTTGTACTCAAGGAATAAGAGCTATCAGAGGAGGTGCTTTGTTCTTCAGTATAAAGCCACAAGGATCACTCAAGGCAAAAAGGGTGAAACTCAGCCCGAGCTGTGGCGTTGGTGACTGATGAAGCAGAAGGGACACTGGCAAGGTGTCACTGAACGAGCATGGTGCTGCTTGCTTTGGGAATACGGGGATGTGATCCATGGCAGTGGTTTCTTTTGGCCTCAAAGCCCTTAGGACTTCTAGCTGATTCCTGCAGAAAGCTTCAGAAGTCTGTGTTTTGGCCCAGAAACTCTCCTGTGGCTCTTTCACTCCTCTCTGGTGTTACAGTTATTAGCTTTCTATAAGTGATTCTTTATTACTCTGTTTTAAAACTCTTCAGGGAATTCAGATGAGTAAGCAGGTACTCTTTTGCTGCTGTTTGTAAAATGTCCAAATAAATAACTCTAAGCCTGCCCAGATGTTACTGCCCTTTGCAATCCTTGCTAGATCCTTTAGCATAAATAATAAAGCTTGTCAACCATATTTATTTTACTGGTTGTAGGAAATCAAATTAATGAAGAGATGATGCATGTTTTTTCAGTTTTTTAACTCTTACTAGTTTTTCCATCCTAATCGTTCCTTATTTTCTCCAATGAAAGTCACCTCTGTTGTTTTGCTTTTAACTTATTTGCCACTCCCCTTGTTAATACTTATGCATGATCAGTTACTACAGCATGTAAAGATATACATTATTCTGCTGCTAATGCATTAAATTTCTTGTCTGTATTTGTATGTCAAAGAATAAATAAGTATAGTTGAGTATAAATATTCATTCTTGCTAAAAATGTGTGATCCTACATCTTCATTTTTGCATTAGCTGATGGTGGTACCTTTAAAGCAATACTTACCACACTATTACCCAAACTTAATAAACGCTAGCATTCTTCAACTGCCTACCATATCTTCCAGCGTGGCATATTTATTTTGATATTTTGAAGGGGATGAAAAACTTGGGACCTGAAAGGCAGATACTCCTAGACTTTGACTTTCTACAGCAGCTGTTCTATCAGATATAGTGCAAATCTGCAACACAATACTACAGCCTCTAGTGGTTGCATTCACCGTTTGGTATATGCAACTGAGTGGTGTCATGGTTTAACTCCAGTCCAGTACAAAGCAACAAAGTAACACACAGACACTCATCACTGCTGTTCTGCCCAGTCGAAAGCAGAATCAAAAATTAAAGGAAAAAACTTGTGGGTTGAGCTAAGAACAGGTTAATAATGGAAACAAAATAAAATATTAT